>CAVNYN010210935.1:0-31592 GCA_963692815.1 Nyctanthes arbor-tristis | reverse complement strand
AACTTATTACCTCTACTTATAGATACCGCCCTTCCATAAAAAATAATGTTGCACCAAAATGTCTTTTGCTATGCAAACAACACATTCACGTTTTGTCAGATTACTCAAATTCAAATAAAACTCCTTAATATATTAAAGTATGGTAACACCTTCAATTATTTTCATTAATTGGCAAAAGGATAAGGTTTTACAAATATGAAATTAACAACAAAAATTTAATCTACTCCAATAAGTCATCATCTCGTAGAATTCACTAAAATCTAGCACTCCATTGCATTCTATATTTGATTTGGAGTTGCCAAGGCAACAGAAAACCTGCAAGAGCCCCTCTGCTGTGATGCATCCGGAGCCAATTTCATCCACGAGAAACTTGAAAGCCTTCCTAAGAATATTATCATCTTTTTCTATTAATACAACTCCTCAAACTTCAGTATATTATCACCATTCTTGTGGAACTCTTGGATGATTTTCTTGGCCTCCTCCTCTGTCATGGACTTACTGATGGACGTGAAATATAGCGGAAATTCATCCACTGGTATTTTCCCACCGTTGTGGTGGTCGCAAACCCAAAAAACTTATCGGAATTCCTCTTCTTCTGTTCTTTGCATGTCACCGCCGCAGCCACTACTGGCATGCAGTCAAATAACTGGATCAGATTGTCATATAATGATAGTATTGTGTACAATGAACTTCCACAGATTTGCAACAATTAAAAATAATTAGAGAGCAAAATGCATTTTACCTCTATAAAGGGAATGCAAAAGATTGAGGAATGAGAAATAAAAAGGAGAACCATTAAAAAGCTAGCTCCAGGAGGCTTCCGTTGTGTATAACCACTTCTGCACTACGTAGACCTCGATCGTCAAGTGAGCATTCATCGTGTCAACATCCTTTAGCAATGTCATGAAAGGTGCCATATCTAATCGTAAGTGAACTATTAAAATTGGCAGACCTTTCTTGAAGTATTTTTTGCAATGCTGTGTATGACATTCACACTCGAAGAAGGCTCTATATAACACTTTTGTCAAGTTGATCAGTTATCGTGGGTGGTGGGGAAGTTTTTTTTTCCTCCCCCTTCTTTTTTTTTAATTGAAGTAGAATTCCATGCCTGTAAGTTTTGGAAAAGATGATCTTAATCAATTAAAATTGTATCATCCGTGCTTAAATTGATAAACTTGTACTACAAACACATGTTCACAACATAAGTAGAGGTATTTGGTGGTGCTTAGAAAGAGGATAAAGATAATAATTTGAAGATAAGTTATATTTAATTCCATAAAGATTTGCGGTTTTAGAAGATTTTTTATATGGCTGTTTTTAGCTATAAAGATTTGTGATTTTAGAAAGATTTAGGATATAGTTGATTTTTATCCATATAGTTGATATAGTTGATTTTTAAACTTTAGATGTATTTTACAGTCCAAACGTATTGTAATAGTTGAAGGCAGCGGTTGTGGGGTAGTTTCACAATCCACATTTCAAGGGTGAAGAATTGATGAAGTAAGGTGAAACTAATTTCTTTTCTTTAAATAAAAATAAAAAAGAGAAATGTGTTATGTTGTGAAAAAGATAAAAAATAGGGGAAGTGGGTAGTTGGTTAACACACCAATCGAGAGGAAAAAAAACAAATTGGTAAAACAAATCTATATGAAAAAGATGGGTGGAAAAATCAATTGCAAAATAATTTAAAATAACATCATATCATATCATATATAATATATAATATATAATATAATAATATATAATACAACAGTTTTCAATTAGATTTGAATTTTCAATTGCAATTTTCTCGCTCTTTTGCTGACATTATCATGATGTTGTATAATAATTTGGATTCAATTGGCACCCTAATTGGTTTTCAATTGGTTTTATTTTTCAAGTTTTGAAATTTAAACTTTTTTTATTTGGATATTCATCACGAGTTTTCAATAATTTTATATTAGTTTTTTGTATTTCTTTTTATTTTAGTTCCCTCATTTCTATTTTTTTAGTATTTATACATAATTATGAGTTTTTACAATTTTTTATTATTCGCAACCGATGTAAATTTGACGGCAAGTAACTGTTCAATTTATTATGAATTAATATTTTTTAGAGTTATTCTTCCCGTTATTGAATATTCGAAAATAAGCCAATTATAAATTAATTGTCTGGTGTTATCTCTATTTATTTATTTATTTATTTATTATGTTTGTTTGATTTTCAAAATTTTCTTCACAGAGTCCTTGATAATATCGAAACCAAAATTTATTTTAGAATAACTTAAAAACCTATTTTAAAATAACTTATATTATAAATAGAAACTTAGTTTAAAATAACTTGGAGCAAATCAGCTGATTTATTTATTCTTCTTTTTTATGCAATAAAAATCCATTTATTTGCGTCACACTAACAACTAAAGGCACATAATTTATTTCTGTTATAATAATATATGGTTAAAATTTATTTTCTTGATATTTATGATCTAACTTGAAAATCTTTGTGACTATTTTTTAATCTTTGTTTCTATATCATTTATATTACAACGATTAGGTTGTAGAGAATGCAAATAATTTATTTTTTAGTCTTTTTTCACTATAGCTGTGAAGCATTCAAAATATCGACTGAATTCATATTATTATTTTATTTGATTTAATTATTATTGTGACTGCTTATTGTTTTTTGCAATTTATGTAATGATTTTTTTTTATATGAAACATTGGGAATTTATCTCCCCATGTAACGTAGGGGTTGAATGCTAATTGCTCGATATTTTTATTTGACGAAAATAATAATGAATTTTAGCAAAAATTTTATGAACAAAGAGACAAGAAATCCATAAGAAGAAAATGAACTATACAAAAAAATGATAATCCCTTTATTGCGATTATCTTATCTTATTTTCCTTTTTAGGATGTCTCACATATATGGTCATCTTTCTATTAAAAAGTCTAATTTGTATTTCTTTATAAATATATCACTATTTAACATTTTAATTATAACTATCAGTTTTGAATTTTACTCATAGAAAATATACGTCAAAAGAATACTTTCTCATGAGTATGACAATTTTTATTTGAATAGGTATCGAATGAATACATGTATACACATTCCTGATACATGTTATTAGACTGTTAACGAATAATATTAAATACGTTAGATGATTTAAAAGTGAAATATAGTAAAGTATTAATTGAGTACATAAGCAGTCAACTATTAATATTAATAAAATATTAATTTAATGTGTCAAATACTAAATTAAAACTGTATATTTATTATTTTTGCTATGCAAATCCGATAATGTTTATTTGTCTAATATTTTATTATTCATTATTATTGAACTTTTTTAAAAATTAGTCTTCTTGAACAATGTACGAGTGAAAGACTAAACTTATAGTTGCAATAGTTGATTGTGATACGATTATTTATAGTGATGGCAATAGGGTAGGTTAGCCATACTTTGGACCCGTCCCATGAGTCTTAAAGTCACCTAGACCCCCCGGAACTTACAAAATTATATGGCAGGTCAAGGGACAGGTTGGGAATCCGCCATGACCCACAAAAGGGCTCATGAATTTTTTTCTTATTTCAATTAATGTTATGTGCAACACGTTATTAATTGATGAATGTAGAATAAAACAAAACCTTTATTTAGAATTTTAAAGTTTCCAACATTAACAAATATAATAATATAATTCTTTCAATTCAACAGAAAAATCCTTTCAAAAAAATAAAAATAAACTACAACGGATTTAACGATCAATTAGTCCAATTGTCATCTCTAATAATTTCTACAGATTTTTTGAAATAAATTTATTAAAAATAAAAAATGTCTCGTAGGTCACAGGTCTATGGTGCGGGTCCAACCTAACTCGCACCCTCCCTAGATCTACGGCGGGTCATATAATGTTGCCTCATGCCCATTCTTTTGTTCTGATTAGATGTGACGAGTCAATCATATTAGAGGCATGTTTCCACGGGTTTATAGATAGATGTGTCAAATTGTCATCTATAATTATTTGACTGCTAATTATCACAAATTTATACAGGTTAGGCATGTGAATTTGCATGATGAGTTGGAAAGAGACTAGAATTATGAACTCAGATACTTTACTACAAATATTCCATAGTAAATTGTAATTCGCATATCAATTCATAATTTTATACAATGTAACTTGTATATTATATTCTATTTATAAAATAATGTACACACTCACACGTCAATTTTGATATAAATTTATACTATAACTCTACCTGTGCAACGCACAGGTAAAAAAAAAATCTAATTAGTTGTAATTTCTAAGCACTACATATTTATATATGTTAAAAAGATATATAAATTATTTATATATGGGTAAACTATTGAAATATGTTAGAAGTGGGCATATTTTATTTATATGTGCATGTGTGTGAGAGATAATAATTACTTATTATGTCAAAAAATTAATATGTATTAAAAAATTCCGGCTACTACATAGAAAAGGTAATGGAAATGTTTAATAATTTTCAAGAGAGATAATTCCTTAATAAATCATTTTCTTTAAAAAAAGGGAATTTACAAAAAAACTTAAGAAAGTGATTGAAATACTTAATTGTTTTCAATAAGGATTGAACAAAAGTAGTGAGCAGTTAATGATTGAAATGTTTAATTGTTTTCGATAAAGATTGAACAAAAGTAGTGGATATTTTTTTAATTGCTATAAACGTGTGGTGTGGTGAGGGAAAAAATGGTAAAATAAATAAATAAATAAATAATGAAAGGGGAGTTAGTGGGAGTGGGCAAAAATAAAAAAATAAAAAGTGGATTCCGGAATCTTTTTGGGCGGGAAATTAATCCCAAAATCTCAGTTGCTTTTCTATATATAGAGATTTTACTCACCATCCATGATACCACTTGCGGCTAACTCAACCCATCGCCACTATAGCTGTGAAAGTTTTTTTGTGTTCTAGTTGTTCACAAGAGGAAGGGAAATTTCTAAGGAACCAGGGTCAGGTTCCTTACGGAACCCAGTTTCTAATGAGACACTGTCATATGTTGTGTGTCAGGTGAAGTGTCAGTTTGTGATTGAAATCAGACTCTGTAAAGAACCAGGGCCAGTTTCCATAACCAGACCGCAAGATGAAGAGATAAGATGAGATGGTGAGGTGGGGTAAGCTAATGTGAAGTGGGTTGGAGAGTATTGATAATTTTGAAATATTTTCTTATTTGATTTTTACACGTCTGTTTTTTGTTTAATTACAATGTGAGGGTAAAAGTATCATCTTATGAAGGTTTAACATTTTAAATGAATAGAATTTGTTAGTGGAGATTTGAAGAGAGATTTCCTTAAAAGTTGGGGACTGAGAAGACCAGATATAAGGATTAGTGATAAGATTGTCTAAAAGTTGAAAGATTAGGAATGTCAGGTATAAATAACCCTTTTTAGGAAGGAATAATTGCAATACAAACCCACACCACTTAACAAAATATTATCTAGAGGCATATATACTGCAGTGAAATTCAATTGGAAAATTGAAAAGAAAAATACAAAAGTATGATCTATTGAGATTCAAATCGATGATTTTTTTTTTTTTGGTTAAATGTAGACTGACTAACTATGCACTTTTTCCATACATATAGAAAGAAAACCTCACTTAAATGTGAGTGACAAGTTGGAAAATAGATTTATTTTCATACATTTGGGAATTCAAATAACCTTAGAGCTTTTTCTAGGAGCTTTATTTAAATTTGATTTTCTAAATGTAAATTTTTTGGAGTAATATGTTGCGTAAATAAAGATTATTAAAAAGTATGAATAATATAATTTTCATCTCTAGTCTGGTTAAAATTTTCTTATGAATGACCAAGTGAATATTTCTTTATATTTAAGTATATCTACTGTCTCCCAATGTTTGTACGTAAGCTAAATTACAGATCAAACAAATAGCACTACACAATTTTTATCTTCCATATAACAAAACAATATAACTCTAATCTTTGAACATAGAACATGAATAATCAACAAAACATTACTACTCAACATAGTAATTTAACTTAACATGATATATTGTGAAGAATGATCATATGCGTATATAATGATAAACTTGAGGGGTGGCATTATTTTCAATTGGACTCAAATCCTCCCCAAGATGAGTAACAATCTTGACAAGACAACTAAAGGATAAAACAAAATTTTAAGACCTAGTCTCTGGGAACAAATCCTACGACTTTCCTCCCTAGTGTTTCTAAACAACATAAAATCAAAATTTCTTCTGCACTGCCAAAAAAAAATTAAAAAGAATAAAATAAAATTCCTACTTTATTACACATTTAAGATACAGTTTGCCTCCCTACTGTCCAGCCAACTCTTGTTACCATTTCTTATTCTATGCTACAGATTTCGCCGAGAGTGAATTCCCATTGTGCCTAAAAAAGGGAAATGGTTTTTCCTTTTAATCTTGACCCAAGCTTAAAACTATATCTCATCCTCGTCTCTCTGTTTTGTTGTATGCCAGGTAAATTAGTTGTTTGCCATCCACCTTCCTTCAATCTGCGGGATTGAGCAGATTCACTGTCCACGATGCCTTAGGCGATTTTTGCTTTTTCAACCAGATTCAAGACATTAAATCAAAAATCTGGCACTCCACTTGACCTCGTGGAGTACTCTGTTACCAGCTTAAGAAACATGGAAGACTTGTCCTCTAATAATCTGGCCGGAGTGTCGAACTCTGCGACTCGACCTGAAAAACACATGAATATCCAGGCAGGTTAATTTTTTTCTGCAGACATTAGCAAACTCCATTTTAATATCAAGCACTAAATGACATAAGAGAAGAAAAGAGAAACAGAATCCCACAATAAAAAATACAAGAGCATAATCGAGCAAATAGTAGCTCTATTTAAACTACAAGGTGAATTCCGCCCTAGTGGTCCAGGTACATAATATAGTTAATATATACAGAAGAATTAGGAAAGGTACACAACTCACCATCACTGAGGACCAGAACCAGATCGCTATCAATAACAGTAGGAATGCGATGAGCAATTGTACAAACAGTGCAATCCTTAAATTCAGTCCTAATAATCTTCTGGATAAGTTTATCTGTGGCAGAATCAACAGAGGCGGTAGCTTCATCAAGTACCAATATTCTTGCCTCTTAAGTAAAGCCCGACCAAGAGACACTAGTTGCCTCTGGCCCACACTCCAATTATCTCCACCTTCAAGCACTGCCAACATCAGATAAAATTGAGGAAAATCCCTGTCAGTGCTCAAAATACTGTGAAGGATTAAAGGTGGCTTCCTTGCCACGGGAAAGCAAGATTTTAGTGCACCAGCAAACATACTTACCTGGTGTATCAAGTTTTTGCTCTTTTTGACGAACTACATCACCCAACTGAGACTTATCAAGAGCCTGTGACAATTTATTAACAGCAAGTACTGTTAGAAATAGAAATGGACAGTGACAACAAAGAAAAGCATGGGCATTGTTTAGGATTGAGCCATACAAATCACTTGATATCAATTAAGGATGATTAGAAATGATCTTGGGATATTCAGAATGTTTGCTTTCTGAACTATCATATCATATTATATACGATAAATAATTTGAAGTCTTGGAAACCTTATTGGAATCGGGGGTAATCAAAAGCTATATGGAAAAGTGAATGGAAAATGGCTAAACCTGCCAAACTTCTTGATCTGAATGCTCTTCGAGTGGGTCTAAGTTTCCTCTAATCGTTCCTTCAAACAATGTTGGATCTTGGGGTATGATACTCAACCGGCTGCGGAGATCATGAAGTCCCATCATTGAAATATCAATGTTGTCTATAATAATTCTGCCACCCGCTGGTTCAATCAACCGAAACAGGGCCTGAATCAAAGTGGATTTACCACTTCCAGTACGCCCAACAATTCCAATTTTCTTCCCACCAGGGAAAGTGCAGGAGACACCATGAAGCACAACAGGAAGGCTTTCTTTGTAACGAACCTGCAAAGTAAAAATAGCGATAAGATTTCCATATTTCCCTGATGCCTTACTTTGTCCCCTGGGAAAGTAACAAATATATGCTCTGGAGCTCAAGGGCTAAGAACCGGCTAAGGGAGAACAATGATAAGACTCCCTTATTCCTTTATACATTCCTTTGTCCCCACTGAGATCCTCGTTGACATGTTAGTTGGACAGGAGGCATCACGATGTAATACTTTTTTGTTCCCCCCCCGCCCCAAAAAAAAATTCCCTCCCCCCCACTCCACACCCTCCTGGCCCTCCTTTCCCTTGTATTTGAGCACGCACACACACGGGTGGGTAAGGGCAGAAGCCAATTGTCTTGGATATATTAACTTGGATAGGTCACAAACTTCAATAAGATTAAACTTCAGTGAAGCCATCATTTGCATGGCCATAGCCTTTGCTAAACCAACCAGGTAATCTTCCCTTGATTTCTTTTATGCCTTCTTCTGTACCTGCTGCGCATTTTAGATAGGTACTGGGCATTGATGCCTATGCATATTTTGGTTTGCGTTCAGTTCATGTTCTCTTTTCATCCACTTTTCATTTTTAGTTCATGTGGGTAGAGGGTAAGGAGAGGTGGATGGATTGAATGTCAGCTAACTCACATCTCACTTCAATAAGCATAACTTAAGCTGAGCCATCATTTGGCAGACAGCCTTTACTCAACCAAACGGTTAGCTTCCCTTGTATTGTGCAATTTCTACATACTCGATAAATTCATAGCTACCAACTATGTTTTGAGATACATGCAATTAATCATTAATGCAGCGGACTGATCAAAATTGCTTGCAACCTAGGGAAGTTCAATCTGAATTCAAATAAATATCCCCATCAGTGGCGAAAAAGAAAAGCTGTTGTTAATTGGAGCACTGAGCCATCATTTTTAAGCCATATCTTTTCAGATAGGGTTACAATAGCTCTTTAAGTCATATTCCTGAGCATGTCTTCAGAACAGAATTACTTGTCTCATGTTAATTTCTTTTAATTCCTTTGTTGTAATTTTTCTTCCTTTCTCCTTTGTGCTTGCACTTCGATTTTTTCTTCTTTTAGATAACTTTTTAAGTACGTCAATTTCTAACAATGAGAAAAACGTAATTCGTTCAATGAGAGCAAAAGATTTAGACAATGGATTTGATGAATTAAATACACGTCTCTTCAAATGTTAATACATATATCTAAATGCACGAAGAGCTAGTTTCGCTTCTTATAAATGGATGGTATAGGGAAATTTTTTTTGACTAGTGAGGGGGGCCAAAAAAAAAAAAAAGGAAGGAAATAATAGTTCAAATTGCATACCTTTAAATCGATTAGTTCAATAGTTCCATTTTCTGGCCAAGAAGATGGAGGCCGGAAATCTTCAATAATTGTTGGAGCTTCACTGGGTATTTGACAGTACTGATGGATCCTTTCTATCGAGATGATTTTGTTCTCGAGCTTGCAAAAGCTAAGTATCCAGCGTGATAAGCGTGTATTCATGTTAAGACCGTATGTCACAGCAAGTCCTGCCATACCTGTGGAGAAAAGACGAGCATGATGAATGCAAGCGGATGACTTTCTGCTCTATATCTTCACTATAAAATATGCTTCGTCATTACATGAAAGAATTATTTTGACACCAGTATTATAAATCACTTCCAGGATGCAGAGTAACAATCCATTTATCTCAGAATTGGAAATGCATTGCAGCGGAACTTCTATTGAGCAAGAATCTTTAGATAACATTTATCGGGCATTGAAGGGAAACAGCAATGTACTTACTTGGATCTATACTTCCATGTGGGAAGCTCACAAGTAAAATCATGCAGAAAGCAAATACGAATGTTGAGAGCAATTCCATACGAAGGCAAAGCCATTCAATAGCCGCAAGACTACAGAAGAATGGCCGAGCAAAGCAATCAAGAAGATAGATATTCCTTTTCATAAATCTCTTTTCTTGTCCAAAACCTCTTATTGTAGCTGCTCCAGCAATTGACTCAGCAAAAAGATGGATAACAGGAGATTTCTGGATGCTGACGATGCGCACCAGTTCCCTGGACGAAGCCATGTAGTATTTCTGCATATAGATAAAATGATATTCACTTGCCACCCAAGAAAAAAAAAAGGCAAATGTAAAAAGATACTTGATCACATTATATATCTAAACAAACAGGTGCAAATTGCACGGTGATAAGTTGATCTGTTTTGATATCCAAGTTAGTCTGAGAAGCTTAATGTGAACAAAAATTTTAACAATGGGCACAATGTCATAGGCTATGTCTAACAGGCTCAATCACGCACGTCCATTCACACAACTCCAGACCATCAGACGTCAAATTTCATAAGGGACAGCTTAATTATAAAGATTCGGAATTCTAACATAGCTACCTGCATCCACAGGCAGGCAATTGCCATTGGAATAATGAGGAGCAAAATTTGCCAGGTAACTTGTGTCATCACACCAACAATCCCAAGAAGCTGGATTGTTGTTGAAGCAAAGCCACCAAGTCTGAATGGAATATCAAGATCAACAACACTTTGATCAATTGACACCTGAAGAAAATAAGCAATTTTTATAACATTGAAGTAACACCAGATATTATGAAAACGGAAGACGCGAAAGAAAATGTACGAAAATATCAACTATAAGTGCCAAAAGTAAATAACAGTAGGATGGGATAGATTTCTGAAGGGGTAAACATATATGAGCATACACGATTTAGTATTCGTCCAGCTGGGGTAGAGTCAAAGAAAGACATTGGTGCTCGAAAGACTGTTCTAAGCATTTTCAGAAACAACTTCTGTGCTGCTGCAAGACCAAATGTAGCGACCAGAACAGCCCTAACAAATATGAACCAGGAGCTCCCAAAAGCAAGTGCCATATATACACCAATAAGCACCATGCTACTGGTCTTTGGTTCGTCCCCAGCAGTTTGTGGGTTTGCCCAAGCCATCCACCAATTACTGGCTATTTGAAGGACCTGAAACAGTGTCTGTGCAACAATAATAAGTGGAATCAACATCCCTTTGTACGCAGCTGCCATATATGATAAATACACTTTCATGCTGATTCTTCCCCGCTCGCGTTCCTCTTCCTGAACAAGTTGCTTTCTCCTAGATCGTTTTGCCTTCTTTTTCTCCTTGATTGCTTTCTTGTCCAAAGCTGATGTTCCTTCTTCGACTTCCTTTGCCATGCCATCCATATTATGAGCAACTGAAATACATTTTTTACCCATGAGAATGGACCCATCAAGAGAATTGTTTTCATCTGATTCTTCAGAAGCTTGGTTGGAAATATCCATAGCTTCAATGGCTTCATGATGAGCAGAGACCAATGTGTTAAAATCTGTTCCTGCTTGCAAAAGTTCATCATATTTTCCAGCCTGAATAATATGACCGTCCTTCAAAACCTACAAGTATGCCAAAAATTAGACAGGAATCATAATTACACCATGCTTCTTGTCCGTTCTCTTAAACCTTATCTGAGAGATTTGAAAGGGGTTGCAGGTTTTGGCATATATATTGGGTTCTGAAATTACTTTTAGTCCAAGAAAAACTTAATAAGCACAAGGCAATGCCAGAGAAGTATAAAAAATTCAGCCACAGGCTTCCAAGAAGGTAGAGGGAAAAGAACAGTGCACAGCTCTCAAGACGGTGGAGAGATGGCTGGTACAAGCTGACGCTGGACACGGGGCAAGAGTTAGCTGCCAAGATCAATAATCAGAGACTCACCAATCCGATTATAAATAGACGAGTTTTGTTATGACCAAAGAAGTATTAATTAGATGTGACAAATTAATATATACATTTTCAAACTTGAGAACTTAATTTTGTCAAGAATTTTGATCTTCCCATTTATGTGAGGCATTTTATCCAGAAACTTCACAGAAATCAGTGCCTACATATCTATTTTCGCGCGGTTAACCTTGAGAAGGAAGCAAAACAACAAAGCACTGTTACTAAAAGTAGGACTTGCTTTTAAGGTAGAAATTGAGTAAAATCCTAGAAGGCACTCTGATGGGGAATCTTAGATAAGAAGCATAAGGAAGTTTGGTGGGGAAATAAATACCAAAATCAAGTCAGCAGCAGGCAAAAATTCAACTTGATGTGTTACAAAAACCACAGTCTTTCCAGCTAGTGCTGTCATTATGTATTCCTGCAGTTCCAGAAAAATATTTTTTAGCCAGAGATCATTTGTTTGAGCAAATCAAATTATTCAAACCCGTGTCCAAACCTTGAACAATTCTGAACCAGTGTGAGCATCAACAGCACTGAATGGATCATCAAGTAAATAGATGTCTGCATCTTGGTAAAGTGCTCTGGCAAGTTGCACTCGTTGCTTCTGACCACCACTGAGGTTTATGCCTCTGTCACCAATAATAGTCTGATCACCATGTGAGAAAAGCTCCAGATCTTTCTTCAGTGAACAAGCATGTAGAGCACTCTTGTATTTTGCCTTGTCCATTGGATATCCGAAGAGAATATTTTCCTCTATATTGCCTGACTGTATCCAAGCTGTCTGAGAGACATAAGCTGCAGAACCGCAAATTCTAACCTAGAGAGAACATTAATGGAGACTCAATCGACCAAATTCTAGGAGAAGAGATAATATATCATAGCATATGAAGATAAAGGTGGTAAGAATGAGCTTTAGTGTTACAAACTCAGACTTACTTCTCCAGATATTTTTGGAAGCTCGCCAAGGATGCAGGAAAGGAAACTTGATTTCCCAGAACCAACCATACCACAGACTGCTACACGCATACCCTTCTCCAACCGAAGTTGTATTCCAGACAGGGTTGGGATTGGAGAAGATAGGTCCCAAGAAAATTCACCGTCTTTGATTTCTAAGGCCACATTTGAAAGGCCCCGTGGCACAACAATTGTTGCATCTTCCTGCAGCTCTTCCTCCTGCAGGAATCCAGAAATTCGATCAAGGGAGACTTTGGTCTGAGCCATCATTGAAACCAAGTCGGGGAAATTCCTAAGTGGTTCTTGCAGGATCCGGAAAGTAGCCAGAGCAGAAAGAACGCTTCCTGCTGTAAGCTGACCACCTAACAAAATGCAAGTGCCAAAAGTGATAGCTGAAACAAAAATAGGGGAGCTCCAGAAAATAAATGTGATGAAAGCCTGTGAGTAAAGAGCTTTCCGGAGATACTTGAATTCCACAGTTCTCATTTCTTCAAGCTTTGCTCTGTATCTTTCCTCCCATGCCTGCAACCTCAGAATCCTCATATTCCTAAGGCATTCAGAAGTCTTCCTCATCCTTTCGTCCTTGGCTGACATTAACTTCTCTTGGTAGTCTTCTTGAATCCTTGCCAATGGGACCGTTGCAACAATTGATATAATAGTGGCAACCAATGTGGCAACCGATGCAATCCCAACATTCTTATATAGAATAGCAAGTGCAAGGACAATTTGAAGAGGAAGCATCCATATATCATGTAAATACCAAGAATAGTCCCCGACTCTTTGAACATCAACCGCCATGTAGTTAACGATCTCCCCACTTGTGTGACTCTGCCTGGCTGAGCTCGACAGCCTGAGTCCTTTCCTAAATACCATTGCTGTCAGAGCTGATCTCACGTGCATTCCCAAAATGTCCACTCCAAGATACCATTGTCGAGTTGTTAAGGTCTCTATCAATTTTGCAGTGAAGAAAATTCCAGCAAGAATGTAACCCTCATACCGGAAAGTCTCCTTTCCTCCCAAATAATCCACAAAGTAGCTAATCATATAAGGACCAACGTAGGAAACTAAAGTATTTACACCTGCAAATATCCCATTGCAAGCAGCTTCCTTCCAGAAAGACTTGAGAATTGCCAAAGCTAGAGAAGGCTGCTTTGAAGGGTTCTCCGACTTCAACTTCTCCCAATTGGAGTTCAATATCTTATAGTTTGTCTTGCAACGATCTTTAGGTGCAAGCAGTGGAATGTCCTTTAGCTCAAGTGGTCTCTTTGCCCCTATAGAAAGAAGTGAATTCAACCAGGAAAGAGTGGCCAAACTGAAAAGGCCAGCTTCACTGTAAGGAGTAACCTTAAGACAACCCGCTTCTTCCTCAGGAACAAGTGGCTCTTGAAGATCAGAGTTTCTGCACACTTGAATGCTGGTGACATTCCTAATCGCTATGAAACATAGAAAAGCTAGAGCAGGAGTAGCAGCAAAATTTGCCAAAACATGAGAACTCAAATGGCTCGACCCTTCTGTCAGAAATCCTCTACCGTCAACATATAAAGTACACAGACAAATTAAAAAGGAGACAATCCACCAAATCCTCAACAGCAATGGGAATTTCTCGGCAGACTTGTACTTGCAATACAGAGCTAGAAAGCTAAGCACAAACCAAGCTAAACCCTGAGATGCAGGAAGTAAAATAACTGTCCAATCTGAATAAGCACCCTTTCCCTTCCCGGACTCCTTTATTAAAGCAACACCATCAAAACCCAATACCAAAACTTGCACAAACAAAACATAAAGGCAGCAGAGTACTGAGGCTTTATAGTCTTTACCAATGACAACACTCTGAATTTCTTCACCTTCAACAGCTTCCCTGCGCCTTATACCCGACTCCTGTTTTTCAACTCCAATCCGGCGGAAACAAGCAAGAATATGCCTACCAGAGACAATTAACAGGAACACGAGAAACAGTGTCAAGTTGATGCAGACTGAGGCTAATTCCAATGTGGGCACTCCAGTAAAGGAATCGGTAAGATGGTTTAAGGTTCCGGATGCTGTCGTATCAGTAGTCAAGAAAAGATTGATACCCATAATAAATGTTACAGATACCAATCTTTGAACCCAGAAATGGATGAAAATCAATGACTATAGTGTGAATAACAATAACTATTGTACTGATGGAGTCCAAAAACAATATGATCAGCGAGCAGAGATCGAATCGTGCAAAGGGCATTTCACCATCTGGCAATGGATGCACAAAAATGATGACAAGTCACAGAGACAGAAGGAGAATCTGCAAGACACATTGCACATGCAAACAAACTCATTTAAAAATAATAGGTAGAAGAAAGATACAAGAAGCAATTACACACAAAAACATACACAAACTCTTGATCTCTATCTATCTCTCCCCACTTACCTGTGTTTATCCCTCCGGGTCTTGTTTGTACTTTCTCCGTATTATGGCGAGAAGAGGACAAAAATAGTGGGCAAATCCGAACCGAACCGATTACAGAGAATACAAAAAAATGACTGGGCCTGTGATTATTTCCTGGAAAAATCGTTTATCGAGCCTGGCGATTCCCGAGACAAATTCACCAATACATACACCGATACAAACAAATAATAATCTCCACACTCAAGCGCGCACAGAAACTTGCTAAATAAAGGCACAGAAACACAAACACCAATCACTCCCAACTACACTACAGTACCAGTAACATTTGGGTAAGGGGAGAAAAATGATTATAGGGAGAGAGAAAAGAATCACCCCAATCTCATGCCCACCTATATATACATGAAATTGTACTTATACAATAAAAATTAATTACTTTTTTGGGCACATGACATTATAATTTTAAAATTATTATTATGCGTATATGGTATTCAACAATATCATTGTTGTTGACAACAAAAATTGTGACTGTCATTAGAGGTTTTAGTGCGGCCATTTTGTTCTCTTGTTAATTTCTCGGGGGAGCCGACATAGTGCCGTGTTAAATCTGAATTTCAAGAAGAAATCTGTAATTTGTAAAGGGAATTTTTTGAAGTCCATTTTACTGGTTCGTCTATGGTGTCCGTGTCCGAAGGGGTATGTGGCGGCCTCTTGGTGGATGGCCGTCACATACCCCCTTCGGACAACATAAATGGTGTCCGAAAGACACCATAGAATATCCATCCATTTTACAGCTCACGAGATTGCCAAACCGAGAAAATCGTTACGATAAGAGTCGATTGTATTTGAATTAGACTAGACTGGTCGGTGCAAAATTCTAAAACGTAAATTTGATCCTTCCCGACATTTTTATTATACGGAATTTTTAAAACATAAATTTGATACTTTCCAACTCTTTTGTTATATATATATATATATATATATATATATGTATGTATGTATGCTTATTGTGGATGACATTACATTTGTATTAATTTGTACGTTTCTGATAATGCGGAGGTTGCATCTGTATAGCAAATGAGTGATAAGGTGATCTGTGTGAGATCGTGTCATGACAACATTTTTTTTTTATCATCTCTATGTATTGCGAAAATTTGCCAATGTTGTGCATATGAGGATAAGGTGGCACGATAGGTAGTACAATAGAGAAATAATACTTTGTAGCTTATATGAATGAATGAAATTATAGTTGAAGAGTAACTAGATTGGAAGGATTTGAATTGGAATGGTTGATCCAACTCAATGTTATTTAAAGCAAAAAAAAAGTTCGAACGTTTTATGTTACATAGAAAAATATACGGATTTTGCAATAGTTTTCATGAGTTTTTCATGTCTCGGCACTTTATCACTCGAATTCAATGAGAATAATTTGTGAATTGTTATAGACTTATGTCATGTCATGTGAAGAAGTACCCAACAAGCATGAACTAACATGCTACATCAACATTGATAATGAATCAATACTTACAATGACAACCAACGAAAAAAGTGAGACATTTAGTATGGAATGTGTATTTCGTATTTATACCATAAGAAATTATCAGAGTCTGTTTGGCAACCCCATTATAATTGGCACCTATTATGATTTAAGTTATTTTTTGGATTTTAGATACGTGACAGTAGTACTTAATTGAATTATATGTGTCCCTCATAAGACAAGTCATGTGAAATTTTTACATCTATTGTCTCATGAAGGACACATGACCCGGTTTGGTACTTTCATGTGTCCAATATTCATAACACAGACTATAATTAGTTACCAAATGGAGCCTTAATGCTACTCATGATGGCAATGAAACGTTTATTGGACAATTAATAAGGGAAATTGCTTATTTTTGTTTTGCACATCTCTTGGTTGGCAAGATGCAAAAGCAAAACTTTTGTATTGGGAGTGAGGAAATGGAGTTTTGAGGTGGATGTGGGTGTTTTCTGGTGATGTATGAGTGTGACTGCATAGTGCCTAGTTTTGGAGGTTATTCTCATTTCAAATGCTTCGCTTTTTTGGGTGTGTGATGTAAATGGTATATGTACAAAAATACTTTTATATTCCCATTTGACATCATGGTATATTTTGGTATATTCACAGGGACGAAAGTTACTTTCATTAAAGAATGGGTGAGAGTTTATTAATTAAATAGAGGTGATGTTTACAAGACTTTCGTCATTCAGCGTGCAATATTCGTATATATTCGTCTAGCAGTATGAGGATTGTAATATTTATAAAAATCGGTAGTCAAGAGCTAATTTAAAGTGGATTGTTTAAACGGTCTCGTTGATAATTTGAGAATTTCACATCAATTAAGCTACACCATAGATGAGTACTGACATATTAAACAACGTGTGACGTGTGAAGATTCAAGTAGAAAAACATCAAAGACTATGCTGATTATCATTTTTGTGTATTTTAGTGCTAGTTAGTGTAGATTTTGCGCAAATAAAGAATGGTTGAAACTAAAATAGCAAAAGGGAATTACGTAATAACCATTATAATTGTTTTAATTGTAAAAGAATTAATTAAAGACAATCAGAACAAGATATAATATAATACAAAACTAAGGAAATTAGATTTATCTTTTGAGTCAGCCACTAATGTGGTTGGATGTGTTTTTCTTTTCATCCATGATCCATCCATGTAAGAGATGGGGTTTGCAGTTGGTTTTAGAAGAGAAATTACAAGTGCTAAGCTAAACAAATCAATATATATGTATCGTAATATGTATCTTTATTTGTACTCTATACTTTATATGTCACGAATGCAATCGATATGGTGATTTAAGAGAAAACAAATCATATCGAGACATTTCTTTTGAGCCAGCTTTAATTGTTTGATGGGAAAGAGATATATGACAAACGTACCAATAACGCCAACACGAACCTATCGTTGAAATCGTTAGGTCAAATCAACTTAGGTTGTATTTTAAAGGTAATATAAATGGAGTAAGGTCATGTTGTGTGCCCATTCTTAAATGGAGCTAAGATCATATGAATCATGGGTTTCACTCTCTTGGTCTTGTGTGACTAAACAATTGGTAGAGGCTCATTATATAACTTAGAAATCTTGTGGACATAATTGCCTTTAGGAATCCTAGCATTATTGATGTATAAAAGGCCAAAGGTAGATATATAAATTAATTAGAGAAAGATCTTGAATGCTTAGTTATTACGATATATAATGTGAAAAAGAAACTTTTTGTCACAAGCCTCTTACACGTACAATGTTGACGTCAAGAAAACGTAAATATAAAAATACAGACAGAAAACAAATATTGAAAATGCATTAAATTAAGATCATCACAAGTCTTTTTTTGAAATCTAAATTGTTGTAGAGTCACGAATTCTTTGAAACAGGAATCTTTCTTTTTTCTTTTTTTTCCGTAAACCTTTGGCATCACAAAACAGAAAAAAGAATAGACAAGTAAGAACAGAAGTATAGATGTCTAAAAGGTGAAAAGATCATGGTTAAAATCCTCATGAACTTCGGCCGCTAATATGTGCATATATATATATATATATATATATACACACACACATATATATAAGCAAGTATAGATTAAACAATCAAATAATTCATGAACACTTGGCATTGGAAAATTGACATTCTCGTCAATATTTCTGTCAATTTGATTATTGAATTTATAGTACTCAAGTTGGACAAACAAAATAGTTACACGTCAAATCCATCAAAAAGAATATCTTTCACGTAGTCGAATTATTTAAAGCCATGGAGGGTAGTGACTTAGCATCACTAAGCAATATTCCTTCCAACTTTTGCTTGTGCATTTGTTAGCATCATATATGTATTGCGTAACACCTAATTTTCCTCATTAGGATTATGGATATGTGATTGGCCTTCTTCAATTTTTCAAATTTGAGATAAAGCTTCTATATTTGATCATACATTATTTATTATTTGCTTTTACATATAAAATATCATGTTTCTTATATATTTCGTAGAATTATATTAATACATGATTGAGACGTCAGAGTACGAGCCAACCAACTTTATCAGATTTATCTCAGTTATTATATATAATTTACTGCAAAGTATATTTAATGAATTCTGCATGATTCATTCATAGTAGTATTGATCGGCACAAGAGAAAAACATAAAGTTTTGATTTATTTTCCCCTTTCTAGCCGTGCTTCTCATTGTCAAAGGTGACATAAAACTGTCGTGACAAAATAGTACAAAATTTGGGTTGATGTTATATTTATGAAAGATGGTCCCTGGCTTTGCAACTTAGTAAATCCATTAAATTAGGGTAATTTGTAGTCATTCAATTATCCACCCAAGATTTTGGGCAAATGGGTTTACTTGTTTTTAAGCTTTAACTCTTACAGTCGCTTAACTCTTACAGTTATAAATTCACATTTATAAATATTTTCTAGGTTTTCACATATATTGTGCATAAGAAGTTAGGTTTAGATACTTAAACTGAATAGAAAATTCTAGTTGTACAAAAATCATTTACAAAATTGTGTATATACAATGACATGACACCATCATAATAGTTTATTTTTAAGTGATGTGACGTGGAAAAAACAGATTCCTACAATTTGTTAATTTGCTTAACTTTCTATAAGAGTTTTTTTTTTTAACACATACATGTAGCACTATTCATATATTATTATATTCTAGTCAAGCTGCGTCTATGAGATTTTGGAAACCCTAAGATTGTTGGAAGCTTTAGGTTTCATATGTGTTAGACTAAATTCAATCTAACCATATGCTAAGTTGACTTCTTGTAGCCAAAATAGAGCAACCTCAACAATTGATGGGTTTTGAAAAATGCATGTAAGATAATGTAAATTCTAAATACGGCTAATTCTGCAATAAACATAATATAAGTAGTAATTTTAAAATTTCTAAAGCATGTATTAAAAATGTAGGTGAGTCTTCAACGCCTGCATAAAGAAATCTTTTAGACGATAACTATTGATAGAGACCAACTACTGGAAGATTAAAGATAATCACTGTGCTGGAAAAAAAATGAAAGATAGACTTATAAATAGTTACTTATAAATATTAAAGGTTCTTAATATTTACTTTTTAAAAAAAATGTAAATATTTATAAGAACCCTTTTTATTTTTGAAAGAAAAATATTTAAGTACCTTTAATATAATTATGATGTGGCGAAAATATACTTTATAATTTTAAGTTAAAAAAAATTGAAAAAATGTCCCCTTCTTGTTCACCTATCCAATTCCACGCGGCCTGGCTAGGCCCACCCTAGCAAAACCCTAGTCATCCTACAATACTAGCTAGAAAAATACTAGTGGTACAACAAAAATATATAATAAATTGTATAAACACTTATATGACTCATGTGATAATTATTGATAAAAATATAATATGTGATGTGTGACCGTGATAAGTTAATAGGATCCTTCCAAGTTTATGTTAATACAATTTGCTCTTGCAGTACCATCCTTACCATTGTGAATCACATTTAAAACTAGAGTTTTAGGTGTGAGGTGAAAAAGATAGGGGGGTTGATTACAGTTACTACAAAATGAAATTGTAAATATTTTGAAGGAAAAGAATGTCACTATATATAAATATAATACTAACATTTTAGCTTAAATTACAATAAATCGTTCTACCAAGTGAGTCTATCATGTATTCACCCACATAATCTTTAGTTTGAAATATGTACGTATTCAATTAACCAATAGCCTTCATTTTTCGAAGCCCTTTCTAGCTGGATGAGTAATGATACGCATCCCTACTAGTTTACCAGTTGCTTTACATGTTGACAATTTTACCTTTTAAAATCTAAACACCAAATAAGTCAAGAATCTAGATTGACAGTTTTATCCTCCAACTCCTCTTTATAATTTTGACAACCAGTAAACTAACCGGTGAACTAATAGGGTAGTTTATGATTATCCTTAGTTGGAGTCCTAGACAACCGTGATCATGTAACGACACATATATTGAAACAACAAGGTGGTAAATTTTGATGGGTAATAATATCTTCAAAAAGTTATTTTAACAAAGACTTGCAAGACAACAAAAGACGTAAGAAGCTGTATTCCACTCATGACTTTTAAGTTTCATAAAGTGTGTGAAGTGTCCCAATCTTGTTGAAAAAAAGAAAAGGTAAAAATTATACGATGGCACTTTGGTTACAATCGTTATCTTGATGACAAATTAAAAGAATTGACACAAAGTTGTAAGCTAGCAAGAATAAAAGTTCAAGAGCATATATTATTAAAAAAAAAAATACACTTTAATTAGTTGTAAAAAATTCACTTTTTTTCGGCCTCAAGACACTTATCAAAAGAGTTCAAAAAGAGGCAAAAAGGAGGTGATGTTTCCCACTATCAATACATAAATTTAATTAATGTCAATTATACATTGTGTGATTATCATAATACTATTCGACTACAACTATTCTATTATTAACAAATTTTTAGGACTCACAAAATCTTTACGGCTCATTTTCTAATATTGTAAGTTTATACTGAAGAAACAAATGCCCAATAATCAAGCTTTAATTTCATGGAGTTGGCGAGTGAAGTCGAGGTAACAAATTCATGGTTGTAACCATGTATCACATCCTCCAACAAGAACACAAATGGAAGGAGCCATGGAAAGCATTCCCACTAACATATGTTTTTAGTACTATTATTATTATCTTTGAAATTTTCATTTCTTCTCTTTTTGCATCGATCATGCTCTACTCCACGCAATATTATAGGAATGAACATGGACATGTGGTGATTATTTGGACGAACCAGCCATGCTCTTCTCCATGATTTGCCAAGTCTTTCGCTCCGCTATTAATCCATTTATTTCATTTATAAATGTTTTCTCATTAATTTTGCATAGTTTATATTAATTTTTATTATCTTTAATCTAATTAAATTAAAAGTTTGGCTGCGGATGCCTTTAATCCACCCCGGAATATATGTATAGCAGAAAGTTTCTGCTTTATTAGAAACAAATCAAGTTGTTTGCCATCATTAAAAACATTTATTATTTCTACTTAGGGATGGCATAAAAGCCCCGAAAACCCGCCCCGAACAGGGCGGGGTTTTATAAACGGGGTGGATTTGTGCCCCGTTTCAGATTCGGGGCGGGGTCGGGTTTGGGGTGCCCCGCCCCGAACCTCCCCGAAAACCCGAAACTTTCAACTTAATTAAAAAAAAAAAAAAATTTGGTGTTGAGGTTGAATCGAACCCTCAACCATCAGTGCAACTTACCCCAACCTTTAACCAACTGCGCTGCCTCTAACTTGTGAATTAGTGCCAACAAAAAAAATATAGGAATTTTACCAAAAAAAAAAAAAAAATCAGGGCAGATATCGGGGATTTTCCTATCCCCGCCCCGACCCGACTCACTCGGGGATCGGGGCGGGGTAAAAAAATTCGGGGCGGGGACGGGGAAGGCCAAACCCGACCCGACCCGTCCCGTCCCGTTGCCATCCCTATTTCTACTTAGTTAGAAACAAGTCAAGTTCTTTTGTCATCATTAAAAACATTGCATAATGGTGCGATCATGCCATCGTCAAACACCTACATATTGGATGGGGGAAGATGCACAAGAAAAGTAGATCAAGGACACAAATGATCAAAGAGGCAAGGGGAAGATGCACAAGAAAAGTAGATCAAGGACACAAATGATCAAAGAGGCAATTACAGGAGTGTTAATTGCAACTCATGAATTCTTGTACAATTGAGATATGAAAAACGTAGGAAGATCGGAAGAGCGTCGTGATCAAGACTTCGAGTTATATAAAGGTGATTTTGATCTCCTGCCGGTGCAAAGGCGCATGCCACCAATGTTGGCGTGGTGTGTGCGTGTTTGCTAGCCACGTGTCCCGTGTCCGTCTAGCAGTATGCCAGGAGAATAGAACTCTAAATAAGTGAGCCCAATTGTGAGTCCTGAAGCAAGAATGGGAGAGGATGTGGGACAAGTTGCGGTAATTGGTTCACTTGATGATTGGATCTACCGTCGGGTTCCTTCAACTCCTTCGATGTCGGCTAGAAACCACCCCAACCAAGAAATCAATAATCAAGGAGATGCCTCAAAATGTGTGCATAAAGTCTGGGAAAGTTTCACCGAAAACATTAGACAATGTACGTTGGTTCAATCGACATCAAACCTCAATTATTAACGACTTTGAACTAAAAGACGAACACACTATGTATCTCAAAAAGTGCATGATGTCGTGGATCCAATTATCCAAATTAGACCATATCATGAGATCCCATAATCCATGGTGGAAACAAACAAACAAACAAACCAAAAAGAAAAAATAAAAAGGAAGAAAAAAAGAAAAAAGTCCCACAAGAAAATGTTCGTACTTTGAGTTGTTATGGCCACTGGCTGTTACATCTGTCATGGTCCAAATTTGACAGTAGTATAATTAGTTGCCCGTGCAATTTTTCTCCCTCACATCGTTGTCACCAATAAACCGAACGGGTCCTACTATGAATCTCAACTATTACAGTCAAGCGTTTCTTTTAAATATTTTTTTAAATATTATAAGGGATGGTAAGCTATGGGAATTGAAACTTGATAAGAGTATAAAGATAAAATCGGATGTCATTGGATCACATAAGCTTTGGCTATTACAGTCAATGTTTTAAAAAGCGTAATACGTTAAAAAGTGTCGAGATTAAATCTTGAGTCTAGGTTCATTTAACTTGATAAAATCGCGATAAATGCGTGATAAAGCATAAGGCGTGACGAAACATTGAGTTCAAGTTTTAAATATAAGCGTCACCTAAGTGAGGTTTATGCGAGTTTTTTAGAACATAGATTACAACCAATATAATGTTATCCATTTTCTTTATATTTTTTGTGACAACGTTGTCCCTCCAAAGATGAATTTCCCAAACATAAATTATGTAATGTAATTAATTAACACAGTACATATAATCACGCCTACGCATTTTTAAAAAACTAAAATGATGGACTTGTGAAGTAAGCATGGTCATTGACAAATATTTTTAGAAATACAATTATTCTTTCATGTATAAATGTTGCAAATAAACGAACCCATCTTCCCCTTTTTTTTCCCAAATTTGGTCAATATAGTTGGGTAGGTTAATTTGAAAGATTCCATGCATGTTGAATAATGACAAATTCCAACTAGTGTATTTGGTCATATAACACATGCTAAAGATGTAGCTTTTTCTCCTAACCATGATAATTTCCACTTTGTACTTATGGCTTTATACTAACTAACAAAAGATTATCTTTCAAACGTTGGGTGCTACCAACCCTACTTTACATACTACCAACCTGCAATTAGAGCCTTAGCCCCTTATGATAACATTAAATTATAATAAGTTGTACAGAAACAAGTCAAGTTTTGATATTGTTGACTTCTTCACTAATGAACTCTTTTTCAAAATCACCATATCCATCAACTTGTCTCGTTCTCTCTCCTCCCACCCTCTAAAAAATCACCCTACCCTCAGAGCACGTCTAGTGTGAGGGGAAAACCCTACGCCAAGCTAAATTGTATGAATAGGGCCTTCTTTTTTTGTGGGATGAATATGGAGTGGAAAAACTCTGAAAATAGGCCAAATTTGGTTTACCGCCTCCGCGCCCTTCCCCTTTCCTTTTTTACTTTTATTTCTCACCTTACACTGGAAAGACTCTTACGATCTTATTACACTGGAAAGACTCTTACGATCTTATCTAATCAATCCTTGTCATGTATCTAAACAAATCAATCCTTCTCATGTATTGTCTATACCACCACCACCACCGCCACCTATTACCATCATAATCATCATTAAATTAAATTTAAATAAATCCATTAACACATAGAACTCTTTTCAAAATAAGAACAGAAAAATAATATTTTTATTTTTCAGCTCATAAACCTTCTTTTGATAGTGATATTTATCTATATAGAAAATGATACAACTGTACCAATCACAGTCATAAATAAAGAGGTTAAGTAAATGCATGACATGGGCTAGAAAATCACGTTTGACATACCACTTTCATCATGTATAAATGACCTTTTTTATCAACATATTTTATAAGTCCCACGCATATATCCTTTTTGCTTCTGCCCTATTTACTTCATGCTAATGATTTGTGTTATGTTTATGAACAAAAATGCTGGGGCTAAAATTACCAACGGAAATCTATCTAACAGATCTTAAGTTTTATTGAAAAATGAAAGATGTTTGACAGATCAAAAGTAGGTCGAGAAATGCCACAGAAACCGTAGCTGTAACACTTCTTATACCGATCAAATAGTACAGATTTATAAATTCTTCCAAAATTATTAAGGTGTAGGAATCACATACTTGAACCATAAGTCCAATTAGAGAAATGACAAAGTGGTTTTTTTTTTTTTTTTCGAGATTTCAATAATAGGTTGGCACTTGGCAGCGTGTGTTATAACTGGTTTCAAATAACTAATGGGTAATTTGCGCCAATGGACCCTATTGTTTGCTAGTATTGTGGAAATAGACCCTATCGTTTCTAACTTGGCGATTTCAACCCTAACGTATGCTAATCCTTGCAAAATGAACCTTATTATCTAAATTTATCAATTTTTTTGTTAAAATGATCCTTTTAACCTTATTTTCTTTTTTTTTTTAAAATATAATTCTTTTTAAAAGTATTTTACCTTTAATTTGAAGTAAAATATAAAGACAAAAGGTTATATTTTACTCTCATCCGTCCCACAAAGATATTCCAGCATTTCATTTTCTTCCATCACACAAAGATAGGCCGTTCACTAAATTGAGCATACATTTAATTTTTTTGTTTCTATGTTTTATCCCTAATTAATCATCTGCATCAACTACCAATGCAGTTTAATATTAATGTAAATAAAAAATATATGTAAAATTAATTGTTCCAACTATATTAATAGCCATTTTTTAATTCGTGTGAAATTAACTAACCGCATATCTTTGTGGGACGAGGGAGTAATTAATTAATGTATCATATTAATGTATCATGTTGATGTTTATATTGGTCATCACACGCTGGGGTGAAGAGGTCGGAGCTTTCACATGAGATTCCAAAAAATATTTCAATTAACTAAAAAATCAAAAGGTCATGGGTAGGTAAAATTATGATAGCAGTTGAATATAGGTACATCAAAATATAAATTTTTGTCTTTATATTTTACTTGAAATTAAGGGTAAAATACTTTTAAAAAGAATTATATTTTAGAAAAAAGAAGATCTGGTTAAAAGGATTATTTTAATAAAAAAATTGATAAATTTAAATAATAATGTCCTTTTTGCAAGGATTAACATAGGTTAGGGTTGAAATCGTCAAGTTAGAAACGATAGGGTCCATTTCCGCAATACTAACAAACGATAGGATCCATTTGCGCAAATTACCCAATAACTAATTATAATTTAAATCATAATTTGCAAATAACACATAGATTCTTTTTGTCAACTAATTATAACTGGTTTCAATTATAAACACATGAAGAGTCAAAAAAGTATGTATCACATCCATAGAGTCGAGTCCACATCTCACTCGCTCATAAAACGAATTATAATTGGTTATCAAACCAACCTTAGCCAAATTAATATGACTAGTCACACCAATTAGCCAAATTAATATGACTAGTCACACCAAGCTCTTCCATGTGTAAAAATTAAGGACCCATGTCCAATTTTAAGAAGGGGAATTTGCAAAAATATTTTTTATTTTTAATATAAAGGGGAAATAGAGGAAGAGATGTACATGTGTGGTTCGAATTTAGGACTTTCTACCCTAAATGTGAAAATGTAACTACTACAACACTTGTTTGAACTATTGTAAAAGAGATCGGAAGCAATAATTGTACAAGGAAACATTGTCCATTTTCAAGCATAAAAAGTCTATTTTACCCTTACAGAAAAAAAGAGTCGTACATCTAGACATGCATTTCAACTGTTACAATTTCAGTGACAAATTAGATGCCATTCTATCCTTTTCGTTCGTTTCAAGAATAATAATGCTTTGAATTTTTCTCTCGACTTATCCTTTTCAAGTTTATTTGTGGATATCCACTATATTTATATTATTATTATATGTATATATATATTATTATATTTATTTATATGTATATATTATATATATATTAAAAGAGGCACTTTGAAATCTACTGTTTATTTTTTCCTTCTGATACGACGTCGTTTCGCAATCTTCTTTTACATTTTTCAGAACAAAAACGACGTCGTTTGGCATTATTAAGTCATAACGGCACCGTTTTACTTACCAACGGAACTACGTCGTTTTAACAAGCAATATATACCTGTAATGGGTATATCAAACGTCACATTATTTCATTTCACAAGCAAGAGACCAACGTTCTTGCTTTGATTCTGGATCTCCGTATGTCGTCAATTTATCTATCCTTTTCTACTTACGGATCTGAAATGTAATTATGGCCACTGCTACTTTACTTTGTTTCAGGAAGTATTGAGGTGACAAACTTATGGGTATATTCATTTTCTTCAATTGTTTCCGACACCTGGCAGCATTAAAAATCCTGACGTCTCGTTTTTCTTTTGTTTCGTAAAGGATTGGGTTTTTTCATCGTTCTGATATTTCGATTTTCATCGTTCTGCTATTTGAATTTTTCTAAATCTCTGTGTGGCATGATTTCAGCATTTGATGAGGGATTTCTCCCTTTCTTATGTGCTTCGAATTACAGTGTCTTAGCTGGATTTTCAGGTAAGTTAAAGTGTAATGTAGTCTTCTTGAACGAGAGAAATTAAACTAATAAGTGCCTGAATTGTTCTTTTTACGTTTCTTTTGTGCCGATAACCAGTTAATTACATAGAGATTTATTGCTTTTGAGGACTAATTCAAAGGTTATTGTGTTAAATATTGTTTATGAATATGAGCATCTAATTAGTTTCATTGTAAGCCGTGGGACTCATGCTCATTATTTGAGGTGCAGAAATTATGAATATGAGCATGATCAATTGTGTCTGTGTGTGTGTGTGTGTGTTTTTTTTTTTGGGGGGGGATGGGGAATTCACAATGCCAAATAGTGTTAGGGTATAAAAATTCCTCTTTTTCTATTTTTTTCCTTTTTTTTAAATAGAGATTTGTGGTGGAAAAAGGTGGCCTCTCCTTTACTCATTTTCCCTTCTCCTTTTCCTTTTCCATTTTCCTTCAACACTAAACATGCTCGGAGTGAGTTAGCGGAGAAGCTAGGTGCTAAAAATTATAGAGCTTGCTGTTGAAAATATTGATTAAGTGTTACAAAATGGCTTGAAACCAATTTAATCAATTAGATGCCTTTCCTGCCATGCTAGAGAGACATGCCAATTTTCTATAGAGCCAATGTGAGTTTTGTTCATTTTTAAAACCCACATGCTTATATGGCAATACTTAATTTGAGGAAAAAGTGGGGAAAAGTGATAGGCACACGGGAACGGATCTATTAAAAAAATTTGTTGTTTGAGTGATAGAGAACAGGAAATCTCATAATCTATACTCGAAGGATGGTTAAAATATGTTTCTATATTACGAGGATGAGAGATCGGAAGATATGTTGGTAGAAACCAATTGCTTCATGAAAATTAGCTTCTCTCTTTTACACTATTGTATGAAAAAAAATATATAATAGCAGATCCAGTGTTAATGTACTTCAGCTAAATTATGTTTTCTCATTCTTGTGTGATGAAGGGCCTTGAGACAGCTGTTTACAAAGAAACATGGATGAATTACTTGATATGAATATCATCATATATGATTCATGATTTGTTCAATTGTTTTATATTATCATCATATATGATTCATGATTTGTTCAATTGTTTTAGATTTGCCTGGTCTTGATGGTTTTGTATACTGAAGAGCAAGATCTTATAATTTGTGTAGGCGTGTGAGGCTTAGGAGGTGTGGGTGCAGCCGCTGCGAAATTTGCATGAATGATATAGGAGTTGGCTTTCTCTTTTCACATTGGAAATAATAGATTCTATGAGTTCAGCCTTTTATGATGGTGCAACTATAGACAAGGGATTATGTATGTATTTTACATACAAATCATGTGAACTAGAGCATCTGAGAAGGTACCACTCTTGCCAGTCAATTCATTAGTTTCAAGATGGATTAGTCTGATGTGCAAAGTTGTTGACTTTCCTCTGTTTAAACATTTGAGTAATTCTACATGTAGAAAATACAAATAGGATATTTCTATGTTATTTTACAGTTGTTGATGTCATTTCTTGATTTAGTTTTAACGGATTTCCTATTTTACTTTCGTCACTATACTACAGGTTTGATTTTCTTGCATACAACAATTCGTTCTTTGTGAAATGGGCATGACCAGGCCATGCTTTAGCTGAACCAAGAAATTCAAGGCAAAGATCAAGAAACAATACGTCAAACACAACGCCAAGGTTTTAATTAAAATACCAAAGTTGGCTTAGACTTGTCAAAGTTGCCTACTAGCTATACAGTTGTGTTGGTAGCAATGCCTTCCATTTTTTATTGAGACCAAGTCATATGATGTAGCATCGGCAATGTATACTTTATTGACTTATAAAGTTAAGAAATGATTCATATTAACTGTTAAGGAATACAATATTATAATTTGCATCCAATGGCAAAGTTAGAAAATAGTTCATGTTAAAGAATATAGTCTTATATACACGGCACGTGCCATTACTAGTGTAAGTAAAAATTTGGCGTTTGGGCCATAAATGCAAATAGTGAAATTTCAGGCATTTTTGCAAATACACTCATAATTTTGGACATTTCTGGCAATTCCTTCTCATGAAGTTTTTATATAGACCGTGGTATAGGGATGCATAACGAACTGGCCAGCTCGGGCTGCCCATGGCCCGACCTATAAAAAGCCTCAGTCGAGTTGGCTAGTGGCTCGTTTAAGACGTGCCCGAGCCCGAGCCCGAGCCCGAGCCGTGCCCCAAATTCTGGGGCAAGCTTGAGCCAGGCCAACCCATGTGGCTCGGCGGGGCAAATGGGCTGGCCCGTAATTACGGACCTAACGGGCCGAGTTGAGCCGGCTTGTATCAAATTTAGGTAAGAAAGAAAAAAATTAAATAAAAATAGGAATAAAACTAAAAAAAAAGCCAAGCCGGGCGGGCCGGCTCAACTTGGTTCGGAAAAGGCCCGAGCCAAGCTGGGCTTTGGCTCGGGCTTTTTCAGCTCGGGACCAAAAAAGTCCGAGCCGAGCTCGAGTCTAAATATTGGCGGCTCGACTCGGCTTGTTGACCTTCCTACCGTGCTGGGAGTACAGAGTTGTCAATTATTAGTTGGGATGGATTAGCGTGGCCCGCAGCCTGGTAATAAGTTGTTTCAAATTGGGACTATGCCATTAATTTGCACTTGTTTTGGTACATCATTTAACTCCCATTTTCAGTATCATTATTAATTAACAACTCAAAATTTAGTTTTTCTATATATTCAGATCGAAAACAATCACATTATGTAATGTGACCGTTTTCAATTTGTTTTCGAACTCCATACAGGAACTCGATTTAACTCTATAGACATCACCCTCAAAATTAGTAGTTGCATTAAATATGAGTATTTTCTAAAAAGTTTATTGATTTGACTTGAACGGTAATTGTTTTTAAATTTTAACATTCCAAGTTTGTTAGTAATCAATAACTAAATTTAATATGTTTATATGTCTCTTAGCAATCACTTAAGACTTATTTTATTGCTTATATAACGATTTAAATTTAACAATTCTATTGTGGCAGAAAATATTTGGTAATCCAGCTCTAACTCCTAACAAATCAGCAATTTACATGTGTGTTACACATGGGTCAATAGTCCTACAAATAGGGCTCAAGAACTCATGAGTAAGTTGTTGATTGACTTGGAGTACCATAATGGGGTACTCCTAGAGTACCTGGATTTTTTCTTCACATCTTTCCATTTTTTTCTGAAATAAAAGAAAAATAGATTGAAGTTAAATGATAGAGATTTGTGTAGTACGCGTGGGTCTCGTGAGATATGTATGCATGATTTAGTTGACCATATCCAAATTTGAAACAGAATTAAAGACTAAAAGGCGACATAGTGAGTAAAGCATGGTTTTACTTGAATAATAATAATAATAATGTCCCGTTAGTCTTGTTCTAGTTGTAGTAACATAGTGATAACCGTTGAAATAGACGTGGCTTAAACTTTATAGGCCGGATAAATGACAACTAATAATAAGAGGAACATTTATTTGTTTCTCTCTTCATGAGAAATGATACAAATGCTTGTGCAACGTCACGCCACATCAATGGCCTACGTCAACGCGCAAAATTGATGTGATATGCCTAAATGCACATTATGCAAGCGTTTAACAAGTCCCGTTCTCCTACCATACGTCTATCCCGTCCCACCAGACGTATGGTAGTAAGTGCAGTTGCCTTCCAATCATTTTAAAATGTCCCGTTAGTGCTGGTACAGTCAAGGACTGGGTTCTTTGAACGTCTGTTTTTATTTAGCTTTTGAAATTCAAATGTTTGTTTCAAAAATTTATATAGACTGGATGGTTTGTTAGACCATGTTGGGCTTTGATAAATGAGATCAGACTAAATTGGACTTCC
>CAVNYN010210922.1:0-10848 GCA_963692815.1 Nyctanthes arbor-tristis | reverse complement strand
AGGAAAACTCAATTCCCTAGCTTGGCTCAGCCCAACACTAGGGCAAAAAATGCCCCAAACAAAGCAAACACTCCTGGTCGGACTATATTAGCCGATCAAGTCAACGTGCCAGCATGAGGTGCAAGGTATGAAGACAACATACCCAGATCGGCCACATAAAGCCAATTTGGATGACACTGGTTGAACCTCTCAACTACATGTTTGAGATAACCCCTGGATCGGCCACATACAGCCGTTTCGGATGACGCTTATTGAACCTCTCAACTACATATTTGAGAGAACCCTCCAGATCGGCCACATAAAGCCGTTCCCAATTTTAATTACCTTGGCTCATACAGATACTTCTGTTCCTTTAGGGGGACCAAATCATGGTTCTTATCCTGAGATCAGTAAACCAAACCCTGGAATCGGAGCTAAGCTACCCAAAGCTGACCTCAAATTAGGGCAAAGTAGGGTTGAAACACACAAGAACACATGAAGTTAGTCTATCGCTATCACCTTTATCATCAGATTGGGGTGAAATTCTATTTCACGAGAACACATGAAATTAGTCTACCTCTATCACTCTTATCATTAGATCGGGTAGAAAATCTATTTTTGTTCTGGTTTGGGCTAATGAATGTTTCTTCCATTCCCGAACTTGAAAATGGTCGACTGGGACAATATTCGACGCGGCTCATAAAATTTGTGAATGAAGTCTAGAAAAAGCATGCAAGTTCAATATGAGAAGATAGTATTCATGGTTTAATCTAATGGTAAAAAAAATCCTAGATCAGGTAAGACTAAAGCGAAATACGACATATATAAATCAAATGTCGAGTTAGGATAGACAATGACAAAATAAGACACGAGCAAAGTGAAAGGACGACAGTCTATTCCTCTTGCTGATTGGAACCAGTATCTCTAACAACTGGAAATGTTGTCTGTGTCAGTTGCTCTGATCGGATCTCCATAGAAACATCCCCTGATTGTCCACCTTTGGCGTCACTTTGAATAGTAATGACAGGAGTTCGGACGCCAGTATCTTCTTGAAACATTTCCTCTTCCAGCTCTTCCTCCTCAATCATGATGTCGGGATTGGCTTCTTTATGAGCCGTAAAATTGAGCTCATGCTCGACCCTCAACTTTTTAAATTTTTTCCCCAAGAAGCTGAAATCGGAGTTAGGTAGCAAACCTTTTACCTTTTGAAGCATTTCCTCTTGATCGAGGATGAAAGAGTCCAGTTGATCGGCCTCATAAAGCTTTGACTTACTAAAGGCTATGACGTAGAAAACATAGCCCTCTTGAGCCGCTTCTTTAGCTTGGGTGAGCTCGGCCTGAAGCTGATCAATGTTTAATGGGTAGTTCTTCTCCATAACCTGAATGTTGGAGGTACAGTTTTGGAGGTCATTCAGCCGACCAGCCTTCTCAGCTTCATAAGCCTGTTTGGTCCTCTTCAGTTTCTTCTTCATGTCTGCCAGCTCAGCCTCCTGTTTGTCAGTCTTTTCTTGTAGCCTCTCAGCATTGTCCACAATATGTTTGACTTTGGATCGTGCATGTGCCAGAGCCATGAGTAGTTGGCCTGCCACAGACGATGCTGAACTGACAGCCTCTACTGCGTCCATTCCTTCAAACTGCTATTCGTCCTTTCTCGTCCAACTTCAGGTAACCACTTCAACTGCCCTCCTCACACTGGTCAACAGGCATTCTGGATCCACTGGACGTGGTACTGCTACTGACCTAGCATCCCTATAAATTCTAGACAATTTGCCTTTCTTTTTGGTGAACTCAGCCGCCTCTTGAATTACCAAAGATCCCTATTTTCCGTTATACCTATAAAATCCATTTGAAAGATTCAAAACAAAAGAAAAAATAAGTGGACCTGACCTATTGAATTAGGACTATATCCGCTATTCTGATATTAAAATTCGATAGAGATGAAATTGGAATTGGAACAGTTGACTCCCATTTTTTTATTTCATTTCTTTGGACCACGAAAGGAATTCTTTGATATGTCGATTAAATCTTCTTGTTCCTATATTTTCTAAGGGAATAATTTGTTATTCCCTTCCTATCTATAGAGAAATGTTTTTGATTTTTTTTATTAATTATTTCTTGATTTGTTTCATTATTGTAAATGGATTTATTTAGAATTTTATTTCTTGATTCAAGAAATAATTTTTTATTCATTCTGGGAATATTAATGATAGATAAAAAGATATTTGTGTATGTTCTTTCAATGAAAAATTTTATAAAAGGGGTAATTTATAGATTAATCAAGCATTTCTTCTTTTTAATATTTGCCATTTTTCTAATCTTTTAGCATTATAACTTCTTTTGTTAAGACTAATATTTAGTTTTGGAGTTACTTTTTTTTTTCTTTTCTGAAATTATTTCTGTTTGATTTCTAATTGTATTTGTTCAATAAGTCAAATCTTTCATTTTTTTTTCCATCAATGAAGAGTTTGTCCAACCTGGAGATGAAATTTGACTAAATGATTCGTGAATCATCTGATTGCTGATTGTGGAATCAGTTTCTTTTTTAGTTTCACTCGATTCATATACTTCTACTTCTCTTGATCGAAATAAGAGAATTGGATTTATTTTTGAGAGTTCTTTTCAAAGACCCAACATGCATTTTTTTGCCTTAGGCTCCTTCATTAACTGATAGAAATATCAGCAAGTCTGCCATATTTTAAAAAATAAGATTAAGAAGATGGCTCCATGTTCTTTATTGGAGATTCTGATGCAGAGCACTACCAAAGTGTTTCAAAGATGGGATTCTCTTGATGTAGGTCTGCCTCTGGCCTAGATCAATCTAAGTTAAATGGAGTGTCTATTGTTCAGCTTAAAAAAGAAAATATGAAACTTCATACACCTTAAAGTTCATAGGACAAAAATGGATTTTTTGAGGATTTCCGCAGAATTCTATATGTATCTATGAGATCGAGTATGGAATTCTATTTACTCACTTTAAAGTGAGTATTTGTTTCCCTCCCTTTCCTGCTAGGATTGGCAATCTAGTTCCTATTCTTTCCTCTGACCCTGCTACTAAGAAAGACGTTTACTTTTTAAAATATTCTATATATGTAGGCGGGAATAGGGGAGGGGGTCAGATTTATCCCGACAGAAGCAAGAGTGAAAATATAGTTTCCAAGGCTACAACTGATAAAGTATCATCAGATTGCCCTTCTACTTTGATTAGTCACATAGTTACAAACCCAAACAAACAAGAAAAGCGATCTGGAAAAAAAAAGTGTGAAGTTCTTAACTCCTTGTGATTTTTTGGAAGACGAAGAAAAAGATGAAACCGCTATGAAAGATCTAAAATTCCTAAAATTCACTTTTTTAGGATTTTTATTTCTTCGATGGGACCATAAAAAAATGGAAAAATAGGAAAGAAAAAAGAAAAAAAGCCCCTTTTGCTTTGGAAATTGAATTCTACCCCCCGACATCCTTTCATACAAAGGGAGAATTTCATTTCCAAAGCAATAGCATGAAGAACCAAAATGCCTCCAGGACCTATTGTTAAGAATAATGAATTACTATTTTCATTAATAGCATTTAACCAACCCAGCAACCAGATGCTTCGACCCATATTGAATGCCGGACCACTCATTGAAGGTAAGAGTACATCGAACCCATATGAAGTTTTCCCATGAGCCGATTGTATCCATTGAGCAAATATAGGTTCGATCAAAATTTGCTTTTGTGGAGTACCAAAGTTTAGCCAAAATCTATGCAATAGAGTCCTTTTATTTGGCCCAATCCTTTTAGTAAAAGATTGGGCCGAGTTTTCAATTAAGAGAACGGAGAGTAATTACTTCTAATCTTCCTCTTTCTCCTTATCTAGAACATCCCCCACTTTAAACTCAAATTTGATCTTGCTGCTGAGGGTAATGTAATTATCTGTGAGGCTAGCAAATGGAGTCTTGAGCTAGCTGCTGCTTGTGAGGGTTTCTGAGATAGCATAAAAAAAGTGCTTCGAATCATTGCTATTTGACTCGGACCGGTTCTAAAAAAGTTGACATACTTCGAATTGTTTGTTGACAAGGACAAAGTCAGGGAAAACATCTGAAATTATTTCCATATCGAACCTATAGAAAGAAGATCTCGTGTTTCATGGTAGCCTGCTCCAGTCCCCTTACGAAGCTTTTGTTATTGGGTTAGCCATACACTTTCACATGTTTCTAGCAATTCACATGGCATCATCTAATGATACAAGTCTTGGTTAAGAATCTACAACATACTAGAATGCCCTTGTTGATGATCCTATACTCCAACAGAATCTAGGGTTCTTTGAACAATGTGATATCTTACACTGCGTAAATCCTTAACCGTCCTCTTACTAAGACTGAGGAATGTTCTTATGAATTATGGCCAATACAGGGTATATAAGCAATGATTTCAAATCCATAGGTTAATCGTACTCTAGCAACTTTACGTAGGGCAGAGTTTGGTTTTTTTTTGGGGTGATAGTGGAAAAGTTAACAGATAAGTCACCCTAACTGCAAATAAAGCCATTGCAACACCCATCAAAGGAGTCCTTTCCCACCTCAGAGCTACTTTACCATATTCCAAATTCAATGGTTTTAATAAACTCCCTATAGTAGTTCGTCTTGGACCAGATCTAGAACTGTTCTCAAGAATTTGTGTAGCCATAAATCCTATTGTATTCATTGAGATCTGTTGACTTTATACCATTCCATTGTAAATAAAAGATCTTATCATAGATCCATTGGGGTCTTGAAATTATAAAATCATACTCATAATGGAAACAGCAACCCTAGTCTCCACCTTTATATCTGGTTTACTTGTAAGTTTTATATACCGCTTTTGGGCAATTCTAAACAACTAAGAGATCCATTCGAGGAACATGGGGACTAGTTGAAGTAATGAGCCTCTCCATAATGAGCCTCCCCATATGGAGAGGCTCATTACTTTAATTGAGATAATGAAAACTCATATCACCTTTTTAGTTGGAACTTTAGGCAGTTCTCGAAAAAAGATAGCAAAAAAAATTATTCCTAGAGTCGAGACTAAGAGGAATGTATAAATCAATACTTCCATAGATTTGATCATGGTTTACAATTGTAGCTTCTATGCCTGTTTTGTTTCTTTGGGAATCATCTCTCGGATAAAGAAAGAACAAGAGTAAAAGAAGCAGTCATTCAACTCCAATTTGAATCTGGTACTCTATGGAAAATTCCCCCTAAAAAGAAAATAGAGGCAAAAGATACCAAAGAAGTCTTGTATCAGACTACTTGTCTTCTAGTAGTTGGATCCCCAAGTTTTTGGAATGCTCCAAACTCTACTTGAGCATCCAAATCTGGGTCAATATTGGCAAAAACATCTCCGAATAAGGTTCTAGCACCATGCCAAATGTGTCTGAAGAAGAACAGCAAAGCAAACGAAGCATGCCCAAACGTAAACCAATCCCTTGGACTGCTCCGAAAAACACCATAAGATTTCAGAGTAGCACGATCTATTTCAAAAATTTCACCCAATTGAGCTCGTCTATAGCATATTTTTTCAAAGCAGCAGGATCATTATAACTGACTCCATTGAGTTCGCCACCATAGAACTCAACATTTACACCTACTTGTTCAACACTATACTTCGATTATGTCCTTCTAAAAGGAACATTAGCTCTAACAATTCCGTCGCCGTCTACCAAAACGATCGAAAATATTTCAAAAAAAGTAGGCATACGACGTATCTAAAAAGTTCACGCCCTTCTTTTTCTCTAAAGATAGGGTGTCCTAACCATCCAACCGCTATTCCATCTCTATTATCTATTGAGCCAGCCCTGAACAATTCTCCTTTTGCCTGATTGTTGCCGATATAATCATAAAAGCTAATTTTTTAGGAATTTTAGACCAGACTTCTAATAAACTTTGATTTTCTGCTAGCCCAACACTAACTCTTCAGTATGTCTCTTGCTGGAAGCACCCTGATCCCATTGATAATGAGTGGGCCCAAATAATTCGATAGGGGTAGTTGCTGAACGATACCACATAGTTCCAGCAACAACAAAAGCTGCAAAAAGACAGTTGTGATACTACTGGAAAGTACGGTTTCAATATTTCCCATACATAATCCTTTGTATAGGCATTGTGGTGGGTAGACGCTAAGATGGAATAGACCCGTTAATATGCCCAATGTCCCTGCTGTAATATGATCAGAAGCTATTCCTCCCGGAACAAAAGGATCAAAACCTTCCACGCCCCACGCCGGATTTACAAGTTGTACTTTTCCAGTTAGTCCATATGACACCCATATTCTAGGACCATACAAGCCCGTTACATGAAATGCACCAAAATAAAAGCAAGCCACTCTTGAGAGAAATAAATAAATTCCAAAGATCTTGGGCAAATCCAAAGAAGGTTTTCCTGTACGTTCATTACAAAATATTTCTAGATCCCAATAGACCCAATGCCGGATAGCAGCCAAAAAGCATAAACCCGAAAACATAATAGGTGACCCCAGCTACACCTTCATAACTCCAAATCCCCAGTTTCATCATAGTTCCTCCTATGATACTCCAACCTCTCCACGAATTGGTTATTCCTAAACAAGTTATGAAAGGTATAACAAACATACCCGGTCTCCACATTGGATCAAGAACAAGGTCTGAAGGATCAAAAACTGCTAATTCATATAAAGCCATCGAACTTGCCCAACCAGCAATCAGAGCTGTACGCATTATATGAACGGAAAACAACTGACCGGGATCATTCAATGAAACAGCATAAACATGATACCAAGGTAAACCCATGGAAAATACCTCTTTATGAAAGCTAAATAGACACTACATAACTTTATTGCATTGGAAAAGCTATAATATCCTATGGACTGAAATAACCCACTGAACAAGGATTACTATTTGTTCTATTCTATTGGTAATAATGAAACCATTCTATTCGTAGGAACAAAGAGAAGCAGATTTATTCTATAGCCGATAAGTACCAATACGCAATGGGGGGTTGATACCATTTTCTATCAGTAAATGTGTCCTTCCTTATTCATATCATTAGAAGGTCCTATTTGTAAAAATTGCCTTTTATTTCTTTTGTTTTTCCTTATGAATTTTTCTAGTCTATGGATAAAATAAAAACGATAAAACCAATATTATAAAGATAATAAAATCATGTTGTTATGTTTCCACATCAAAGTGAAATATAGTACTTAGTTCTTTTTCTTTCAATTCATGCCTATTGGTCTTCCAAAAGTACCTTTCCGAAGTCTTGGATAGGAAAATGCATCATGGGTTGAAGTATAGTGCAAGTTGTCAGATATATTGGGTCATATTGGATTTCCCCATTCTCTCCCCTGATCGAGATATCCTCTGTTTCGCCTAAGAAAGAGAAATTGAATCATCAAAAATTTGGAGTGTGAAGTGCAATTAGATTCATTGGTTGGGGGATTCACATTACTATTATCAATTAGAATAATTTATGGTTGGCTTGGTTTGGACTAAAAAGATGAAGTATCCAGGCTCCGTTTAGAAAAAACCCAATTCGTAATATATCTATGATTATTACTTGTATCGTGATGATTGTGTATTTACACACTTATTTAAGCTCTTAAATGAACAATTATTAATTACTTGAGCGGATTTCTACTCACAATTGCTTGAATTTTGTCTTTATAGGTCAAAATCACCAATTGCAAGAAAAAGAAAGCAAAAGGACTAATTTCACAAAGGAATTTGAAGGATGAGGACTTGTTTGCACACTTGAAAAACTTGAAAGACCACATTTGGAGTCATTTTGAAGCATAAGAACCATTTAAAATAGCTTTTGAAGTTTCTAGACTCAATGCAAAAGAATTGAGTGAAAAGGACTAGAGCTACAAGAAAAAGTGAAGCTGGGGACCAAAATGAACAAAATTGAAAGTTGCACCCACGGCCACCCTCGGCATCACCCGCGGCCCACCTAGAAGCACCCTAATTCGATTTCTTTGAGCCCCTTTTGCGCAAATTTGGAGGGTTTGGTGTGTGGTAACCCTAAAAACGTCTTCTCCCATGTAAAAGGGCTGAATTTTCTTTTGTAAGAGGGGAGAAAGGGGTTCTCTTGGAGCCTTCATTGTAGTAGCCAAAATGGGTTCTCTTTGAGCTTTGTAAGATATTGAAGAAATCAAGAAGAAGATGGAGAAAATGGAAGATAAAGATCAAGCCTCTTAAGGGAGAACATCTTTTCATCTTTTTTTTTCCCATTATCTTCTCCATTGTATTGTATTGCTTTATATATTTGATTTCTCTCATGAACTAGATTGTGTATTGTTGGGATGATTGATGAAGCTTAATCTAATTAATTAATTTCTATGTACTTTTCATTATTTGTTTACCCATTTCATGTGTGTTTGCTATTGAGCTCAATTTCATATATTTGCTTGATCACCAAATATGTGATTTGTGAGGTGTATAATGAGCAAGAAATGTTTTTCATCTTAGACCAAGTAACAAACACCCTAGGTTCTTGTAGGAGATAGAGATATACTCCTAACCCTAGGTGACTCTTTGAGGCATTTTCACAAACACTTAATGCAAGTAATTGGTTTTAATCGACATAGAGATATAGTAGGTTAAACCAATTGGTTAGGGCTAATTTGACACTCGAGAGAGGTAATTAGCTAATTTAGGAAAATCGGGTCTAACATAGAAAATGAGTAATTTAAATGCTTATTGAAGAATTAATTAACTCATGGTTAAGTGGAGTCAGGAATCCCAACACTAAGTTATCCAAGTTTTGGTCTCCAATTTACCTCCAATTATGTTTTTAGTTTTTATTTTAATTTATTTCTCTTTAGTTCACCTCATTTGTCCAAAAACAACTTTTATTGTGTGTATTTTGTTGCATTTCTATCTAAATTAGAGTAAGTAATTCAATCACAAGTAACCAATCCTCTTGGGATCGAAAACTCGGACTTATAGTCCACTTTATTACTTGATTACGACCCGTGCAGTTGCGGTATTATATACATCCTTAAGTTCGTAACATATCATAAATGATTCCTCTTTGGTATTTGTAAAGAGATCTTATTTGTCAAGCGAGGTAATCTCAAACTAAATACATGATCAAAGGTATGAAATGAATTGGAAAAAAAAAAAAGAAAGTCATACAAAAAGGAAAGGTAATGGGAAGATTTGTTCTATATGTGCAAATCAAAATAGAGAGGGTCTTCACTCGGAGTAAAGCATAAAATCAAAATAAGGAAGAAAGAAATCAAAATTCGTCTTTATTGAAAAATCGAAGAAAAAATCCTTTCAAATTACTAAAAATAAACTAAAAAAAAAAGAAAATAAAGTAGAAAGTAGTAGTAATTAGTAATATTCTATAGACTTTTTTTGTTACGTTACCGAAAAAGAGATTTTTTTCTTAGGGGTTGATTGAATATTATTTGTTCATTCTACATGCATTTTTTATTGGGTTAATTTCGCAAATCGTCCCCAATTTTTAAGTTAAGAATCGGTTTCGTCCTCAACCTTTTTTAAGACATACCACAGCCCCCAAACTTTCAGAAATGCACACAAATCGTCCCTACTGCCACTATTCTGCCAAATTTTTACGGAATGGTTCATTCCAGCGGCCAAAAAGGGGGGTGAATCCCCCCCATTTTGCTGCCATTTCTGGCAGCAAAATGGAGGAGGGGATTCACCCCCCCATTTCTGGCAGAAATGGCAGCCATTTGGCTGCCATTTCCGACAGCAAAATGGGGGGGAGGGATTCACCCCCCATTTCTACCGGAATTGGCAACCATTTGTCTGCTATTTCCGGCAGCATTTTGCTGCCGGAAATGGCAGCAAAATGAGGGGGAAAATCCCTCCCCCCCCATTTCTGCTGGAAATGCAGCCATTTGGTTGCCATTTCTAGCAGAAATGGGGGGTGAATTCCCCCATTTTGCTGCCAGAAATGGCAGCAAAATGGGAGGGATTCACCCCCCTTTTTGGCCGCCGGCAGTACTGCCAGCGGCAAGGGAGACGTGGGGTGGGGTGGGGGTGGGGTGGGTTGGGTTTTTTTAGATTTTTATTATTTTTAAATATTTTTAAAAAAAAGTTTAAAATGTTTATAGGGGGTTTAATCGTCTTTTTTATAAAAATTTGGCGGAATAGTGGCAATAGGGACGATTTGTGTGCATTTTTGAAAGGATGGGGGCTGTGGTTTGTCTTAAAAAAGGTTGGGGACGAAACCGGTTCTTAGCCTAAAGGTTGGAGACGATTTGCGAAATTAACCATTTTTTATTTTCATTTATTTACCCATCTTTTGGAAAGTCTTTTTTTTACATTTGCATTTGAAATTCAAATAAGAAAAATTTGAAATTTTGCTTAATCTTGTTATCTCAGAGATAAGAATATCTCAGAAATAAGAATGAAGATAAATGAAACGGTCGAAATTCAACCTTGTCTTAAAGTCTTAAAACAAATTCTATTGTATAATATTGTATATTATATAATATTGTATAGGGCGGATGTAGCCAAGTGGATTAAGGTAGTGGATTGTGAATCCACCATGCGCGGGTTCAATTCCCGTCGTTCGTCCATAACTAAAATGATATCACCACCATAGCTTCTTCTTTTTTTTTTTTTTTTTTTTTTTTGTGAAGACAAAAAAAGAAATTCTATTTTGTCGCCTATTTACCAAGGTGACAAAGAATCAAATTATCAATATATTTATTCCTTTTTCTACTTCTGCTTCCAAGTGCAGGATAACCCTAAGGGGTTGTGGGTATTTTTGTACCAGTTGGGGCTCTCCCTTCACCACCCCCATGGGGATGGTCTATAGGGTTCATAACTACTACTCTTACTATAGGATGCTTACCTAGCCAACGGTTAGATCCAGCTCTACCCAAACTTTTCTGGTTCGCCCC
>CAVNYN010210909.1:0-12209 GCA_963692815.1 Nyctanthes arbor-tristis | reverse complement strand
GTTGTTTTTATAAATACTTTTTAGAGAATCTTAAAAACACAGGTATAAAAAGTATGGAAGCTATGCCTTGAGCCAGGCACCTCTGGGCAGGGCCGCAGGGCAGTGCTCGGTCAATGCATGATAACGTGCTGTCAATGTGTGATAAGGCATAAGATTTGGTGCTCATGCCTCTATTTTAGGTGTGCTTTTTAGAAAACAACTTTTTTCCCACTTTGTTTGAACGTATGATGGAATCAAATACTTCGCAACATATTAGGCCAGAAAATATGAAACTTGCCTTAACTTTTGGGATGTGTTATTCTACTTTGTATATTTATTTTGTGAATTTTCTAGTTAAATTTTTAATTCTGTTATATATTTTATATGCTAAGGTGGCTTATGATTTACTCAGCATAGTTTTGTATTTTTATGATATTCTAAATAAAATATTGATCAAACTTGAGACTTACACCTTAAAGTGCCTCAGGACTTGCACCTGGTCTCACAGAAGTTGAATCCCTTAATACTCTATTAAGCCTTTGTAAACAATGTTGACGAATGCATCTGATAATTATTTCACACTCCTATGTATTTCCTTGACCTTTGTTTACACCTAATTGTTGCTGTTATGCTATATATCTATGTTTGAAATTAACCCGTCATTGGAATTTCTATTGACTGAAATCTTTCCTTAGTCCTGAATCGATCAGAATGTTTATGTCTTCCGATCTTAAAAATGCAGGTTCTTTATGGATTGGAATATGCATATGTGATACAAGAAATCAAAGAAGCACTGATCTCTGTGATTCGAAGGTTCAGTGGGTCCATATCCGGATTACAACCCCTTTATGCAGATATTAGATGTTCTGTTATAAATCCATCGGAAACTCCTAAATCTTCGAATCAACTTGGGGGAGTTGACAGCAATGACAATCTCACAAATGGAACTAATACGTCCTACTCTATTGGAGGTTTGACCTGGAGTTTTCCTCAAGGACACAAAAAGGAGGATTACTTGATTTTTTGGATTGGCTTGGACAACCCAGCGTTTGCCAATATTGTTTTACAATTCAATAGTTGTGAAATAGGTACGACTTGAATTTTCTTGGGATAGTTCTTAAAGAGGTTCTTTCTTTTTTTTTTTTTTCTTTTTTAAGAAGAAGAAGAAGAAGAAGAAGAAGAAAAATAAAAGAACTAGATGGCTCTCTTTCTCTTCTCCCTTTATTACATCGACCAGATCATCATGTGAATTTGACATATGAGAGCATCTTATATGCAATAATGTGGATTGTTATACTGTACCAAGCAAAATGGACATGGTGATGAGCATCTTCAATGTGATTGTGGATTGGAGTTTTGTGGGTGATGTGGACAACAATTATTGATTTAATTGGTAGAGAGGAAGAGAGAGAACATAAAGCGAATGGAGATAAACTATAAAACACTAAATGGATAATGTTTAGCGCACCATTCTTATCTACTCCTGGATTGTGTGCTGGACATCTTCAACATTTTCCTTGCCGTGAAAGCCTTTAGGAATAACGATGCAGACAATCCACAGCCCTATTGGGGATGTTCTGATGCTTCTCCTGAATTTAAATCATGTTCCAACTTAGTGGGTTCTCTAAACATCTGATATGATTGTAGTCACTAAAGAGAATCTTCGAAGTAATTTTTGTTGCATTTCTTAGCTGCTATCTAGGATGACCACTTTTAAGAATTTTCTGTTCAATTCTAAAGCATACGCTACATGGATAGCCCAGAGGTTCCTGCTACTGTGCAGCTGAACCTTTTTTCCCCCCTAAACCCTTAAACTTACATGTCCTGTTCATTGGTGTGCCATTACCTGATGATTTATCTCTATTAAAATTTACATTTTTTCTGCGTTTTTGTCCCTTCAACATGTTATGTTTATGGCTTATCAGTCTATTGATGTCTTCACATTGATTTTAGTCAGATATGATGCAACTGAAGATTGCTTGGTTACTGACTTATCTCAGCAGAAAAAAATTCTTAATCGCAGGTAATACTCATATAAACACATGCAGATAAATTATTTCTTATTTAGTGAACTTGTTATGCATTTGCAGCTTAACATGTACTATCCTGCATGTATAATTTTTGTGCAGATATTATCTTGTCGAGAAAGCAAAGGATGCTAACATAATTGGGATCTTGGTGGGAACGCTTGGTGTAGGTATGATTTCTGACAGATTTCTTCCTACGCATTCTGGAGTGCTGCATTCATTTGTGGGCTCAACTTTGCTTCTGTTTTGATATGTATTGATTCCTCGAGTGGTACGACAAAGAATTAGTTTTCTTGCTATTCTAGTGCCAAAGATCCCTATATATGCCTGGATTTTTTATGCACTTTATCATCCTTTATTTGCCGTGCACATCTGCATGCATGATATGAATGATTTTGATCTGTTGCAATTATTAGAGTGAAAATCGCTTGGCTTTTCTGAGAATTGTGGGCTTTTCATGGATACGTTTTTGGTCAGAGAAAAACTAATATTTTATAATTTGCCAAAGCATCTAGTAACACATGAAAACAGGGCATAAGGTATACAGATGGAGTGTTATAGATGGGAAAATGGCAACTGATGTCCCTGGCAAGGAACTTACTGATGGAAAAACTTTCAAATGACACACGCATTCCAGGAAATCTATATTTTCTCTATGTAACTTATATGCTCATGGCAACTTGACAATATTGTGTATTACTAACTTTGCCCCTTTTTTCATGCTCTGTAACTCTTCTAGTGCATGCTTCAGACGTTTCTCTATGTAACTTACATGCTCATGGCAACTTGACAATATTGTGTATTACTACCTTTGCCCCTTTTTTTCATGCTCTGTAACTCTTCTAGTGCATGCTTCATTCTACAAGTCTGAAGCTTTGATTTGTGAACTGTTATCGCAGCCGGTTACCTTAACATGATTCATCGCATGAAGGAAATCATTACACAAGCTGGGAAAAAGGCTTATACTTTTGTTATGGGAAGACCAAATCCAGCTAAACTTGCTAATTTTCCTGAGGTACACATTGTGGAATGCATAGAGATTTTTCCTGGTCTTTTTAACCTTATGGCCACATTTGATGAAGTCATGGTTAATGGCAGTGTGATGTTTTCATCCATGTCTCCTGTGCACAAACAGCTCTATTGGATAGCAAGGAGTTCTTAGCTCCTTTGATTACTCCTTTCGAAGCTATGGTAGCATTAAGCCGGTACTATTATTGTTGTTATTGTTGCCCTATGTTGTCCTCACTATTTTAGTTAGTTACTACTGACTAGAACCATGGACTGAATTCTCAGGGGAAGTCAATGGACTGGAGATTATGTGATAGAATTTTCTGATTTAATCGCTTCCAGTTCCTTTGAAGTAGAGGAAAAATCTGAGGAAGCACGTTTCTCTTTCCTTAAGGGTGGGTACGTGGAATCCCTTGATGTTGAAGGTAATATTCCTCCTTTTCTTTTGGCTTCATATACATCTTCCTAAAAAGGAAATCCATTCATGGTTTTTTCATAGAGTGTGATTTTGTTCACCCCATTTAACGGAGGGTACTATACCTCCTGTTAAATGGGGGTTAATTCCAATACACTCCCCATCACTCCCCATCATTTTTTTCATATCGTATTGTTACTTTTAGCTTCATCTTTATTTTGTTCTTTAATGTCTAATGTTTTTCTAAACAGATGATGATGACGTAGAGGATGAGATTCTCGCACTAGTTGATGTTACAGAGAAAGCTCTAAGAGTACGTGATAACGACTCCCTATCCATCAAGACCAATGCAAAATCTGGGGCTGAATATTTTGCTGCTCGGTCGTATCATGGGCTTGAAATCAATGGTGACAATCACTCCCCGGAGACATTTTCCATTGGGAGAAGTGGCAAGGCATCCGGATATGCGGACGAGAAGATTAAGGGACAAAATTTGTAACTTCAAAATGCACCCCACTTAGGTGAGGGCTGTAGCCACCCTCCTGTTTTTCTAATTTCTCATTTGCCGTGTACAAACTGTTTGCCGTAATTTCAATTCTCTGTAAATCACATTAAATTGATACGCTAATTAGAAAAAGAATCTCTGGCCTTCATTTTCGTGTATAATTACTAGACTGTCTGAATTACTTTCAGCTCCCAAAAAGAATTGCATTTGATCAGGTTGTTGTCGAATATGAAAACTTAGGAAAATTAGATATACTGATAACTGATCAGGTTACAGCATTTGATATATCTTCTAGTCATAGTTAAGTACTGCAGAGCTCCAACAGCTGATCTTTAGGAAGTAGGAATTCATTCATTCAAGCGAAGAACTGTCTTTTGACAAAGCTTCTAACCATTGCTCATCGGCGTTTTATAACGCTAGGCACCTCCGATGCTGGTTTTAACACTGGGTTCTAGACGATATCCCTGAGTTTGTCTATTGAACTGATCGGGAAACCTGTCACCTGATTATTTCCAGTGATCAAATATATATCAAAGTAACTCTTAAATATCAAATATTGTTTCAATTTATCAAACCATCTTTTGTGGGCTTGTTTCCACCTAATTTTCTCAGAAATATCCAAGAATACCCATTTGTATTAATCAATAAATTCCTTCATACATCAACTTGAGCAATGTGAAGTGGAGCTTCCTCGCATGAAATTGACACTGGATGAGAATTTCAAGATTATTCCACAAAATTGAAAATAGATAAGAACTCAGGTAATCTTCCAGACTTAAAAGCGTGACGTATTGCAACATCATTGTACATTGTTTCACTAGTTTATAGAGGCAAAACAAATGGCAACACATGCTTCCCAGGATGACACCACCTTTGGGATCACACGTTTATGTCAACAGAATTCAAATAAACGCATATAAAGGCAGAAAATTCAAGAAAATTAGGTTTTGGGATCAAACACTAAAGTCAACAGAATTCAAATAAATGCGTATAAAAGCAGAAAATTCAAGAAAATTAGGTTATTATCTTGTAAATGTGGAATGACTTGGCTAATGAATATAAAATAGGTTATTATCTCATGAAAATTTGGAAAGACTTAGCAGACTTTTGAATAAGAAGGCAAGCGTAGTACATGCACTTTACGACAACAGGTGATAAAGAATCAGATAGCAGTGACACCGAGGAACCCACATTTAGCAATTGTGAGAGTATTAGCATCCCAACAATCTTTTAACCCTACTTGTATGATGATCAATTGCACCGTTATCAGTGCACCTAGTTTCATCCTCTAAAGTGGAAAGTGAAGCAATATATGCTTGAGGAGATTGAAGGTTGAACTTACCATTGACAAGTTTTCACATGAATGTGAAAGATATATTGAACCGTTTGTAACATTGAATGGTACGGCGACCGGATTTGTAAAAAACTTGGACCAAGTCTCCAGAGCTACTGAGAACCTTGACCTCTGCCTCTACCTGCACTCTCATTGGTACCAATTAGTTTGCAAATGTCAAATAAGTTTGGGAAGAACGACCTCTGCTTCCCTAGAAGCACGTCCTTTTCATTTTGAGCTGGAATTATGAGGGGCAAGGGCCGGTAAGGAAATAATTTTTGGAGAATTGATTTTATAAAAAAGTGATTTTTGAGTGTGTGGTTGGAAAGTAAAGAGAAATTACAATTTCCAAAAAAGATTATTTTAATGGTAAATGTATGGTTGAATATGAGTTTGTGTTAGAATTGATTTTGACAGAATCATTTCCATACAGACCAACAAATACAGAATGTCTTGTTGAGTATCAGCAAATCTATTTCACCTTGTGGAAGCAATTAACAGTAGTCATATCTCCTTTGGTAGAATGAAAAACAATTTTTAGATGAACCACTTGTGTTTCACATTCTCTCAAATGAACACTGTACGTGTCAAGCATACTAAGCCTAACTAGATGTCAACACCTCGATTCTAGCACAGTTCCAAACAGTTAACTTATGAACAAATTGGTTTTTCCTAAAACAATCAAGATACTGAGTTGCCCAAACGTTCTATAATAACTGGTGTGGTTAGACTAGGCCACAATCATCTCCAGAGGACACATCTAAACTTCGATTACAAGTCCTTCATGATCATGGAGTCGAAGTGTCAAAATCACTTTAGGACTTCCAAAAATAATTCTTATTCTGTTCTAAATGGGAAGCAGTGAACAAACATACTATTTACAATTACAACTATTAGCTAATTTGACAACACTGACTTATTCAGCACCAACATCCCACAATAACAATTATAGATGTCAGAGCAAACAAAACTACCAAAATCCATGGCTTCAAAGCGCCGGTTATCGTATACTAAGTTGAAAAGAAACATAATTAGGATTGGGGAAGATTTTATTTTATTTTTATTATTGTTATTTTTTTAATATACAAATCGGGAGGGGAGGAGATGGGTTGGCTGTGGTTTGAAATTCATCTTCTAGTCAGATATATGAGCTTTCAACCACTATAGTACAACTGGAAAGAGTTAATTGAACAAGCTAAAAAAAAGCGGTTGAGACTAATGGAAATATATATATACACACACAGACACACAATAATAACAACAACAATACAATAGGTACTTAAATCACAATGCATTTGTACACTAGCCCCTTAAAAATGTAAAGATGTGTTTTGTGAAACACATTTTTCACTATAATCTATGACATACAGTATGATAATTGTTAGCTTCATTGTTCCTTGGGATTGAGTTTGGGCCTTTCTCATTGGGCGAGCGTATCAGATTCAAAGAAAAGGCCTGCTGATAGAGCTAGGCGGGAGGGGAATCCGAGTGAAAGCAGCAACCAGAGTGATGGCAGCGTGTGTCAGCAAACAACTATAAGCTAAATTGATTACAGATAGATAGTGCGGACTTGGGTCCGCTCTTCAAATCTGATCGACTGCGTAAAGCCCACGATAGCAACGGAACCAGGAAAGTATACAGAAAAGTCCTCAAATTATTAATGAACCACTAATGATAGACACTTGACGGAAAAGGTTTAGACCTTAAATTTTTTCCCTATATATGTGTGACCAAAACTATTTAGTACTAAACACGTTTGCATGCTTGAGTTATGCTACTTGAACAAAAAGTTATTATACAAAAATTTAAACAAAACTGACACATGAAATGGTCATTTTTTTAACACATCATCAATGATAATCACGTGAGTCTCTTCCGATCTCTTGTCCTTTTCGTCACACTTTTTGTTTCTTCCTTTGTCCAAATAAAATTATTCTTACAGGCTTACCACATTAGGCATGTGTTACAGCTTGTTCGTTCTAACTAATATTTTAGTTTTTATGATAAAAAGATATTGTTTGAAATGTGTGTTGAAAAAGTAGAGGGAGATTAGTGAGATTGTGGGAAATAATTATTTAAAGAAAATGAGGTTGGTGTAGGTTTAAATTATTGAAATTTTTAGTAGTGAAAAGATAAGTTGTAGAACTAGAGAACAAGGCCATATGCTTACAAGTAATAAAAGATGGTTGATAATTTGCTATTAAAAAAATCTTAAATTTTAAATTTTTTCCCTTGGTAGCATATCATATACAATGGGCATACTAAGGGCATGTATTGTTTTGATTTTTGTAGAATTGGTTTTGAGAAATTATGATTTTTTAAGAGAATGTTTAGTTAAAAAGTAAAAAAAGATTATGAAATTGTGTAAATTTATTTTAATGGATAAATAAATATATAGTTGAAAATGACTTTCGTTAGAATTCATTTTGAAAGAAGGAAAAATTATAGAAAGAAGGAAAAATTATAGCAGGAAACAGTAATCATTCAATAAGGTGAATAATAAGTGGATGTGAAATGAAGTGTATGGGTGAAACAGCCGCAGCAAGCCCAAAACCACAGGTGTCCAATTGTTTTTATATTATACCTACAACCTAGCAGGTTCGAAAAACCCATTTACATAGTTTCAAGGCCTAAATTTTTGGCTTCGAAGCCTGTTTTGACATCGAAAAAGAGTTGAAGGGCCCATTTCTTGGCCCAATACCCCCATTTAATAATTTAATAACCAAGGACGTTAACATCTGAGGTCTAGCCCTTTTTATAGATCACATTTTGAGAGTTTGCAAAGTAAATATTCGATGTGGGAGGTAAAAACGCTATATTTGGTGATGGAATACGTATTGCGTGACTCTTGAGTTGAACCCTAGCTTATGGGGCCCAATTTTGTAGCCTCGCCTCAGGCCTCCAAAACTATGAGGCATGCGTTGGCATTATCCTTCCACCAATCAAATAACAATATAAAGATATTTTCTCACCAAATATTTGGTAGTATTGTACCACTAGACACTTATGTAACATGTCATATGAGCCTGACGGGGCGTTAGATCATTACTCGCGAAGAGCCGTTATCATTGACCGATTCAATGACCAATTGTGGTAAAATAGAACATCATGCTGAAACGTGGGGCTGGAACTGGATGTTGTTAAGATTGGTAATAATCAACTGCATACTACAATAACTTAAAGCCTATCGTGTGCATCGGCCTCGCCCGCGTGCGGCCGATGTTGCCATGTAACATGCGAGCACGACACTATAGAGTAATTATATGAGGAAGAATGTCTTATAAAGTTGACCTTTTCAAAATAATTTTTTTCACTCTTATTTTTTATTACTTAAAAGCAGCTTTTTTGCGGATGCTTTGAGATGGTAAACTCTTTACATTACTTATTCTATGGAGCTCAATGTGTCCAATGAGAGCCTGCCACATAATCCATTGGACACCATAAGTCTAATGAACTCTATAGAAGAACCGCTCCTTACATCAACAAGATATCATTTTTTTAACTTGACGCAAAGTTAGTCGCGAGTGCGGTAAAAATGATAGTAGATCATTCTGAGTTTGGACTGATAATTCACGAATGTCAAGCTTCGATGAAAAGGAGCAGCGCAAATTTTCATATTAAACACATTCGTAGGCAAGGGAACGGTGTCGCGCACAAGTTGGCTCAGAAAGCTGTTGATTTTCAATCCTCTTTTGTTTTTTCATCGGTGCCGAACTAGTTAGAAGAGGCACTAGCTATTAATGTATTGAACGATTTTATTACCGGGGCAATCAACAAATGTTCTTGATTGAAGCTTGTTTAGAACAAACATATTGCATTTTGTTAATGTAGCCCAACAATTACAAGAATTTCTTCTCTAAAGAATTGAAATAAATGAGAATGATTCATAAGGACGCCTTTCGTCTTTTCAGTTAGAGTTGAACATAAAAAATATACCCGTATTCTCTGTAAGTTATTACAGTAATCCCCCCGTGTACGGTATTCCGATGTCTGGTATCCAGGCATCTCCAAGCAAGAAACTAGACACAGTAAAATTAACAGCATCAGTAGAATTAATTATGTGAAATCCAGGCCAATTTACTCTTCCACTTGTGTTTGATCCGGGCCCTGTATTATTAAACTCTGCATAGTATGAAGTATTAAGTGCAAAATCCCCTGACCATTCATGCCACCCCAGTGGGTTGATAAAACCATCCATGTAACTTTGCATGTACACTGATCTTGAGTATTCCTTCCATGGCCTCCCTAGATATGTTTTAATGCTAGTTGAATTGGCCAGATCGTCGGCAGGGCGAATCGTGCAGTTATGAATTGAGATGCCTGTGTTCTGGTTCGGGTCCGTTCGGCCTTGTGCAGTGATGGCATTGAATTGGTTGGCCATCGGGAGGCGGGGATAAAGGTTGCAGTTCTGGAAAATGACGGCTGCATTGCCGAATATGAAGTCGACGGTACCGTAGATGTCGCAGTCTCTATAGAACTGTCGGAGTGAATGGACATATAACGTGTCTTGGTACGCCTCGAAACTGCAGGAATAGAAGGTTGATAGATCGGCCCCGTTTCGGACCGCGACTGCCTGGTGCTTGATTGCTCCTGCCGTGTTTCGAAACGTTATGTTGATCGCAACAAAGCCTGTCCCAACGACAGCTGCAAAATCGAAAGAGAACACAAATGGAATTCAAGTCAAAACAAGGACGTAGTTGGACCTGTTAAGGGATAAATCCGGTACCCAACATATGAAAAAACAAATAATTGACATATAAGTATTTGGATTACTGTTAGCAACATGTTGTTCTTTAAAGATGAACCATCAATTCTTAATATAGTATCAGAGTTCGTTAAACTGTAACGAAAAATTTGATTCCACTAAAACTCAAATGAATACGTAAATTTCAAAAGATTAGTAAATTTCAACGAATCAACATTTTGAGTGACATATTAATTAGTTTTTCTTTGGTGTTTATTGAACACTATTTATGAAGTCTAATGTACTATGTGGCAAGTGTCCATTGTATACATTAGGGGCAATGGGTCGTCATCTTTCAATATGTCTAATAGACACTTGTCACATAATACAGTAGACTTTATAAATAGTGTCCAATAGACACTATAGAATATACCACACATATTAATAGATAGATCACACATTTGAGAGATTATAAAATAAATAATCGACTTAAATATTCAGACTACTGTTTATGAGATTGACTTTAGACTCACCGAAGGTTGAGGAGTTGAATGTAGTCCATCCGTCAACAAAGCTATGATTTCCGGTGATGATAGTTTGATTAATTCCATCACCAACCATCATCAAATACTTCTTGTTCTTTGGAATCGACACATATTCTTCGTACACACCGGAAGTGATATATATCAGAAAGTAGCCGGTGCTGCCGTTGGCATTCACCGGAGCCGCGTCAACAGCGTCGTTAATAGCCATGAAATTCCCTGTTCCATTCTTGTCCACAACCACAATGTCACTCACAAGAACCTGTTGACGACACATTTTAAGTACACTTAGTGGTACTGCTACGTCTCTAAAAGTTTAAACTTTTACATGATTCGTTTACCCGTACCTGATCAGTAGTGTCATTCGACTGCTGAAGTAACCTTCGGTTGCCGATAGTGTTCAAGATTTCTTGATTCTTTGCAGACATTTTAAGGTTCAATTTGCCATTTCGGAGTGTCAAATGTTTCCCCGGTGGGTGGAAAGATGATCTCTTCTTCTTCTTAGGAACCCAAGCCTTAGTAAAAATGGCCAAGGAAACACTAAACAACCTCGTATCATTAGATAACGGCGATAAAATCCCGTTCTTCAAACTCCACGCCGAGGCCGTGGCCTGAATCCCATCCACACACGTTTGACAGTTTGTTATAATGCCACTGAGAAGCGTCTGAACGTCGTCGGCTTCATAAACCGGAAGACTCGAAGTTCCATTGACAGTAGAGAAAGAATCCATCAGATAATCAATGTTAAGCTCAGCAAGAAACTTGCAATCCTCCAGAGCGCGGACGGCCGTGATCGTCAAATCTCTCCTTCTTCGAAGATACTTCTCAACCAATGACAGAAACTTCTTGGCCGCAGAGAGGGATTTCCGGATGGAAAACCGGCCGTAGTCGTATACATTGGATGAGGAATTCGACCCCGGAACGAGTTCCGATTTGCAGTAGGAAGGGTAAGGGGTGTATTTGCAGATGGTTGAGGGGGGAACATTATCAGCAGAGGATTGTGGAAACAACGACAGAACTGCTAAAAGGATGCAAAAAAGTAGGATTAAAGGAGAGGAAAACAAGTTATGAGCAGACATAATTTGGAAAAAGAATTTGAATTGATTTGATGAATAACAATGTGTAAAAACTTGCAGAGAATTAATTCTCAGTGCTAATTAATGCAAGCTTAAGTAAAAGATGGGAGAGTATATATAATGAGAAGTCAACGTGCATGGCATAAAGAAAACGCGTAGATCTGTGTTGAAACTAGGGCATTAGTTGGCGGTATTCTATACTGAATGCCAACTTGGTTCATTTTTTTTCTTTCGAAAGTTGTTTTATATTTCTACTTGTTTTTGTTTCTTAGTTATGACTTATTTTTGTCAATTGATCAACACTTATGTACGAGATGACCGAAGATGTGTTCTCATGAGATGACCGAAGATGTGTTCTCATGTGATGGATTTAATTTCTTACATAGTATTATAAAGGCAGCTATAAGCAAGAAAAGGGACGCAACCTCGAAAATCTGCGAGATTAGAGCATCTTCGATGGCTTGTGCATTCTTTAAGAAAAAAAATATTGTCACAACAGATATAGACATCTTATATAAAAAAAGTCGTCTTCTGTATCGCAAACTTGTTATAATCTAAGAGTCCGTTGAAAATAATTATGGTACTCTAGTAGTACTGAATATTCGGTATTCCTGATCAATCAACAACTCACATGTGGGGT
>CAVNYN010210904.1:49580-79627 GCA_963692815.1 Nyctanthes arbor-tristis | reverse complement strand
TGATAATTTCCTTTACATACATTTAAACAATAATTAGAGAGCATTAATCACATGTTCTTAATATTATAAATAAATTTATTTTCATTTTTTTTTTTTTTGAAAAAAGAACTTTCATTCATATCATTATCATAAATAAATCCCCCATACCTATGGTGAGATGAAAATGAGTAAACAATCCGACCAATGATAATTACAAATAGAAGTAAAAGCAAAAGAAGCTAGATTGTGGGCTATACTATTCCTATATATCCTTAGGAATGTGACAACACATATTACACCCGCTCCCAACAAGCAAGTCTCGGACTTCCATGATAAGTGGTGCATATGAGGCAAACGGTTCTTCCTTAATCAGGCATCCAACCACTTGTAGCCCATCCATCTCCACCCAATGATATTAACTATGATAGCCATAATATATTATATATATATATATATATATACACACACACGGGGCAAATTTGTTTGTAATTTTAAAATTATTTGCTTTTCAGAAACAAAATTATGTAGTCGGCGATATTGGTTCTTCAATTTTCTTATATTACAACAATTTAAATAAAACTTGAAAAAGAGGGGAAAAAAAGGACAAATGAACTATTCAATATCATTTTATTAATCTATAAACTTGCTTACAATAAAATATTAAATTAAACAAAAAAATTTTGATGTCATTCGTCATGAACATATTAAACTTGAAGTATTTAAAAAAGATAAATTTAAAAAGTTAGAGTTGTGGAGTCACAATTGCAAATTAGAATTGTACTAATATTTACAAAAGAAATTAAAAAAATATTACTAAAAAAGGTGTGAGAAAGAAAAAAAACCTTTCTGAAAAATTAAAAAAAAAAGGTTGAAAAGAAGGTTATTTACGAAAATAAGAAAATGTGGTGTGAGAATAATTTATTGTGGTGGTAATATAATTTCCCGGTAATGACCCCCGACTGCGGGTAGGCATATAATAGGCTTATGTTTCTCTTTCTTTCTTTTTTTCTTTTTTTCTTTTTTTTTTTTTGGGGATGAAATTTATGTTTCTCATTGATTGACTTCTTTTTCAAATTATTATTATTACATATTAATAGAAAGTCAATTGGCAGTAAGTTCTAGTATTTACATATAGAATTTGCTATTATTATATTAATCCAAAAATAAAATAAAATGGTTAAAATTACATGAAGCCAACCCCTTCAAAGGAATGAAATACACATACATGCATTAACATTTGAAAAAATGAAGTGGCATCAAGAAGCAACAATGGTAAATTTTTAAACAAAGAGTGTAACATAATTAGATAAGACAATACACATTAATATAATATTCAATGCAAATTATTTAGACTGGAGACCGACAGTGCACTACATTAGAAAATGTGTGGAGATATGTAAATGCATGAGAGCATTAATTTATTCAGGGAAAAAGTTACAGATACATTGTCCGTTCAAACAAGAGCCTCTCAGAGCGGCATCTACGGCTCTGCACTGGGTATAACATGCATCAGCAATACAAGTAAGCAAAGTAAAAGTTGAACGACGGTCACATTGGGCGGATTGGGCTTCGCCCTTTTGTGCATCTGCATACATCATCAATCTAAGAGTCAAATTCATTTTTAACAAACCAATTATATGTGCTTTAAATAAAAATTAGTCAAACTAATTACATTTACATATTTTATGGAACATGCATGTACGATGTACGAATCTCTATCATTCGATCATGCTCATTAAGACTCATTAAAATAATTTTTTGAAGGGACTGACTAACTAGTATATGTTGCCGTGATTTTGGTGTGTTGTGCATGCTGGTATGTATCTTTATACAGTACTATCCCATCCATGGATGAAACAAATAAAAAATTATTATCTCTTACCTTTGAAAGCTATCATGAGGAGGAAGCAGATAAAAATGGCAGAGAAACTCGCATTGAAAAATAGAAATTTGGCCATTGAATTCTTGCTTATGGAGAATAAACTAATACAGTATATATAGTGGTACTGGTAGGATGGATATAGTTGACTTTTTTTTTTTTTAAATCTTTTGCAAACTGGGACAGTTGACTTTGCCAATGATAAAGAATAGGATGATATAAAAAATAAGAATTCCTATATTTTAGTAACATACATAATAATTAATTAGTGTAGGATGTATTAATTAATATTAATAGTTGGCTTTGCCCGCCAGAAACGAATCAAATGAATATATAAAGGCGAAGCATAAAAGTCTGTTATACATACACACGAAAGATAAAAAATATAAATGCCACCTGCCGATAAGGAACATGTATTAATTTTTATTAGTTAAATATTTTAGTAGGGTCAAAGATCAATGCTTTAAGGTACTAATGACCTGTGCTCTAAAAAACTCACATAAGCAACGCTTAGGCAATGCTTATATTTGAAGTTTCAACATTACTCTTCGTCATATCTTGCTCTTTATCATGTAATAGTATTGTTATCATATATTGGTGAGTTCAAGCATGCATAAGCTCAATACTCAAACGAAAATATGTATTACCTCCGTCTAAAAAGATAGTCCAGTTTTTCTTTTTCATCTGTCCAAAAATATGGTCAAGTTTCTTTCTTAAAAAGTAGTTGAAATATTAATTCTCTTATATATTCCTATTTTTTATACAAGGGAAGATAGGGAAGAGGAAAGGAAGGATAATAGGGAAGCGATAGGCGTGATTCGAACTTGAGACCTTCGACCCGAAATGTGAATACTTAGCCAATATAGCACTTGTTTGAACCACCTCTTACATGTTCCTATATATTATGCATAGTTATTAAAAAAAGTAGAATTACTAAAATAGAATAATTAATAAATAAAAGAGTATACTTTCCTTAATCTATGTGAAAAAATGAACATGACCATCTTTTTAGAATATAATTAGTCAACAAATATTAACACTACAAGTTTCACTAAACATATACCACAAAGTTGTCGCATTGAAAATTCTTAGTGTTTTAAAATTATATTTGTATATGTCCACAATTGTTTAAATTCATTTTTCATCATTAATTTTTAACCAGCACATTTTATGTTTTTTTATATCAATTTTCTTTCCCAAAATATGTTAAAATTGTCTTCAAATTTTATTTCCTTATATTGTATTTTATATAATATAAGAAAGTGATTTAAACAAAAATGTCACAAATTCATTCAAAATATATAATTTTTGGAAAGGAATTATCAATACTGATATAAATGAAATATTGATGATTAAAATATGATATAAAACTATTTGAATTGTAGTTATAATGATGACTACATATATTAATAACCACCATTTCATTGTGGCATAGATATAAAAAGTGTAGCATGCATATAGTTTTTTTAAATATTTTAGTGAGGCCAAAGTCATAAGATACCAACTATTGGCATGTTATGTGTATGTATATATATATGTGTGTGTATATATATATATATATATATATATATGAAATGGGTCATATATAAATTGAATATATATAAACAATGGCGGAGATGGGGAGGGCCATCCTGGGCCATGGCCCACCCTTGTTTCGGCCCATTACAAGGTAAAAATTCAAAAAAAAAAAAAACAAAAAAAAAAAAAGCTTTGGACTCGGGGACAATTTCTTGGGCTGGAGGGTCTAAGACATTTCGGCCCAAGAAGAAACAAAAGCTTCAGAAAAAGCCAGAATGTTGTCGATTCTTCAATTCTGCTCTCTGATTTCACTCTTCTCAATAGAAAGTCGATACCCTCTTTACCCAGTTACCCTCCTCAAGACTTAAATCGTCCTTCAAGTTCCAGTGCCCGTGGTGGTGAACGGTGGTCCGACGACGACTAAAGGTAGGCGGGAAGGGCAACAGTTGCTAGTTGGTTTCTTTTCTTCTAGGCATCTTCTTCCTCTAATTCTTGCCCTAATTACTAAATTGATTTTGCCGTAAGTTATGTTTAAATATGAGGGGGAATTTTTTTTTTTATTTTCAAGACAAAAATAACTTTGGGAACATGGTTGTTGAATTCAAAAATATATTCGATCCATGCCTGCCTAGTCCAGTTTCAGTTTTGGAACAGTCTTCCATTGCAGAAAGTTGCAGTTCCTTGGAGACTGTAGATAGTATTAGTACAACAGGGAACAAAATCGATAAAGTTTTGTGCTTCTATATCAATAATGAAATATTCTATTGTCTTCACAAACTGAGTTTGAACGAGTCCAAAAATGGGCATGTACAAAGTTTACAACTTTAGTTCAAACTTGAATCACCTACTTTTAGGAAAATCTCTCTATTTAATCTGGATGTTGGAAGACATAAGCTTCAGACAAGGAAATCCTATAGAATGTGGGTTATATACTTTGTAGAAGCAACTTATGAGTTTTTGGGTACAAAAAGGAAATTTTACAAAATGGATTGTTATTGATTTTTAATATTAGTCTTTATGGAAAATAAATCACTCATATAAACTCAAAATAGATATTGATTTTCTTATTGATGAATCTATTAAAGTAAAAAATCATCTCGTTCAATTTACGTTTTAGCCTAATGTACTAGATTTTGAGTTGTTAAACACTATTTGTAATGTACTTGAGTTTTTTTAATGCTTTCAAAAATTAATATTTATATATGACTTTTTTTAGTTTTCCTTCCGACTTCCCCCTCTGTTCTGTGCTGGCTCCTCCATTGTATATAAAGGCTATGCATACATGGGTAAATCATAAAGTATTGATTTTAATTATTACTAGTTTGTTGATTGGAATGAACATTAAATATGAGTATAAAAGAGAATTAATATTCTAGCTACTTTTTAACAGTAAAGTGGACTAGATTTGAGAATGGATAAAAAAGGGAAAATTAGACCCTTTTTGTGGGACAGATATAATAATTATACACGACATCCTTTATGTTTTCAAGTCTTTTCACTTAAACCGTTTTACTTATTTCTATTATATTTTTATTTTTAATATTTTATTATTATGACATCTTGTGACAAATGATATCTTAATTTCTAAAGGTTCATTGTTGGAATAGCCTAAAAGTTTTAAATAAATCAAAAAAAGTTATAACATTTAATAATATACAACTAAGTATTTTCATACGATTTTAAAGTACAACTCTAAATGTTTAAATATATTCAATCATTAAGAACACGTATGGTAATTAAATCAAGGATTCCATTTCTTGATTTGTCTGTATCATCTTTGCGCAGGGGCCTGCTAATCTTCTCTCTATCATTCCAATTTTATCGGATCACCTCGAAGGGACAATTAAATCAAAGATTCAAAACAAAATTGTAGCAAAAATTTTTTGGGCCTTAATTTCTATACGGAACAAAGATTAGGGATGTTCACATTAACAAAATTGTTGTACTTTTAGTGAAAAGAGTGATGTAGATATAATTAGCCAAGAAAAAAGGGGAGAATGTCCAACACCTTCATGTATGGAGTGAACGGTAAAAGCTGCCTAATTCTTTGACAATTACACTGTTTTTATATTTTGTCTCCTCATTCTTGAGTCTAACACAATGGAAAATAATCACATGTCGGGGTAATTTCATTGGAGACCTATCATTTGGCAATTTTTTTCCCCTGTGTATACTACATGAAAACCAATCCATGATATTTCAATGAAGATGTTGTAATGGATATATTTAATTTCATGAATTGTCATAAATCTCTCGTAAGGCATGTTTGACAATTTCCAATATTTTAAGTGATTTATACCGTGTTGCACTCTAATTAGTTGAAAATAATTCCAAGAATATCTCAAACGGCATAACGTTCACTAAAATCTACCTGCCTTTAAAAAAAATATAATACATCTCTAATAGATGCTTTGGAGTGGGAAGGTAGTGCAACTATAGAAGGATAATTGACTGAAGACAAGAAAGAAAGAGAGAGATTGTGTAAAATATACATTTGTAAATCTTCAAGTAGATTCTTACTTTCTTGTGTTCACAAGCAACTAAAAGATTTTCTTAAGCTGATACAAATCTATAGCATGTCAGCCTCCTCATCCTCACCAAGAGACTTACAATCACGTGGCTGTTATGTTGTTTGTAGGACCACCATTTCGATGCCAAGAATTGACTGTGTAGAATAAAAAACACACATTAGTTACTGCCCTCTCCACCTACAGTACTATTAGAAAGAACATTATTATATACCTATTGGAGGGGCATATGTGGCAAGAATTTTATTATATCCTACACCCATGGGTATGTGCAATACATTCGACTCATGGGCGTGTGCTACACCTATATGTGTATGATAAAATTTTCGGTAGGTACTATCAAAGTAGGAACAACAGTCTGTAAAATGTTTATGATCAACAGAGATTTATTATTGCTAGTAAATAAAGGTTTGATGTTGTTAGGTCCCAACGTCTCATAGCACAATAGCCCTTTTAGCCCACTATATAATTTTAACTTGAACTAGTACTAATTTACAGAATAATGACCCTTAATATATCATATGACAACAACATTTCTTAACCAAAAAAATTTTAATATGCCGGTATGCTACTTTGCTACTAAATTTAGCCTATGATCTTGTGAAAAAACTCACATTAGTTAGTGCCCTCTCCACCTACGGTACTATTAGAATGAACATTATTATATACCTATTGGCGGGGCATACGTGGCGAGAAATTTATTATATCCTACACCCATGGGCATGTGCAATACATTCGACTCATGGGTGTGTCTTACACCTATAGGTGTATGCTAAAATTTTCGGTAGGTACTATCAAAGTAGGAACAACAGTTTGTATAATGTTTATGATCAACATAGATTTATTATTGCTGGTAAATAAAGGTTTGATGTTATACAGTCTCAACGTCTTATAACACAATGGCCCTTTTAGCCCACTATATAGTTTTAACTTGAACTAGTACTAATTTACAGAATAATGGCCCTTTATATATCATATGACAACAACATTTCTTAACAAAAAAATTTTTAATATGCCGGTATGCTACTTTGCTACTAAATTTAGCTATGATCTTGCGAAAAAACTCACATGCCTCATGGTAACTATCCAATACAATGTTATAGAGGGGGTGTATTTGTTGCAACAGATTGGAATATGGCCACAGTATATCCTCTGGCCATGGTAAAGAATTGAAATTCTCTGCGCTGTTATATTGGCTTACTGATAGGCCACTGAGACAATAACACGTGTGATAGAGGTATGTGGGTTTCCCGGGTTTGTCTCCGAAACTTCCCTCTTCCCGCATTAAATTAACAAAACCTATCGTCATTTGCAAATGGAATAGTAAATAACTAGAAGGGAGCATGATGACTAACAGGGAAACAATTTATTTTAGTTACTCATCAGGAATCTAGTTAATTAGTACCAATCAATAGGAAAAGATTAGGTGAAGCAAAATAAATAAATCCAAGTAAAATGCTTTCATAAATAAAGATCTCCACAAAGAAACCAACCCTTTGAGAAAATTGGATATTGATACAAAGTATATTATATCCACATAGCAATAGCATGCAAGCATCTTAAGTAAAAAAACAAACTCATTTTACTTAAGAGGTTAATAAAACAAGAACATTAGTACAACACAATGAGATGACGCAAAACATTTTACATGTTTGACTTATATTCCGCTTATTCTATTTCTTTCATATTTTCATTGTAATTTCATGTGTGCATTAAGGAGAGTGTAATTTTCCGTATCAAGCAACTAAAATACAGAATGATGGAATTCAAGAGTACCTGAGAGCATAGAAGAATATACAGTTGCAAAGCTTCACTGTTAATAAGAGGTGTTCCATCTACCCGTCCCCTAATAAAATCATAACCAATATTATTTAAGTGTCTCGTGTCGTAAGTATTAGGTTTTTCTGCGGCATACAGAATAGATAAGCAAAAAGAGATTAGTTTCCAACATCGTATATCACGTCCAACGGATCTGCAGCAATGGTAGGACAGATGGGAAATATGGTTTACTAATGTTCTGAGTTCCATACCTTCTTTCCTGAGTCGGCAAATATGGTTTACATGGGAATTTGTTCCCTGGAAACATCGTAGAACCATATTCACCATATGTACTGCACTCGCATTCTATGATATTGGACTGCCACATTTTCTCAGTGACAATCAAATGTAGCTGTTATATCAATGCGGCGACTCTCCCCTGATCCGATATCATGATCATAAATTAGATACAAAATTTGGCTTAGACTATAAACTACAAGTTTATCAAAAAGTTGGTCAGACATACTTTTTAAACACACATTTCATAGGACATGTACTACTCTACCACTAAACTTTATGTTGGATCCGTAATTTAAACTAATAACAAATCCTAACTACTAAAAGGCGTAGTGCATTAAATATATAGCCCCGTGAATCTGGTCAATAAAACGCAATTTGCCTTTTCAGAAACCAGATGGGGCTTGCCATTTCCAACCCGGTATCTAACACCATCCTTCACAAGAGCTTGGGTTGCCATAACACTCAGCCAAATAAAGCTTGGGTTAAAACCAATCTCAGCATCAAGGAAATTAGAGGAAGAAAAATACCTAGCCTTGTAAAGCGGAGCCACTAATGAGTCGGGTTTCGTAACCAATTTCCAGCCAACCTTTCCCAGTAAAGCAATATTATTCTCATGTAGCTTCTTGAACCCCATCCCACCTTTATTCTTTGGTAAGCAAAGTTTGTCCCAGGATTGCCAATGAGTACCTTTCTCTTTCCCTTGGTTTGATTGCCACCAAAACTTATTCATTAATCTTTCCACTTCCTCACAAAGTTGGTTAGGAATAAGAAAGACGCTTATCACATAATTTGGGATGGCTTGAACAACCGTTTTGAGTAGTATTTCTTCACCCGCCCTTGCAAGAATTTTACTTTCCACCATTGAACTTTTTTCCAGACGTGTTCGCTAATGAAACTGAAGATTTCTTTCTTCTTCTTCCCAACAATGGATGGAAGGCCGAGATACATTTCGTGCCCTTGGAAGGCTTCTATACCCAATATCAATCTTATAGAAGCTTGGATATCGTAAGTGACATTTCGGCTAAAAAAACAGAGAGGACTTGTGATTGTTAATGGATTGCCCTGACTCTTCCTCATAACGTGTGAGCAACACCTTAATTTCTTCACACTCCTGCTGGTTGTTATGAAAGAAAAGGACTCTGTAGTCTGCGAAGAAAATATGGGTGAAGACCAGTGCACTCCTCGCTATCTGACATCCATGAGTGACTCCCTCCCTCTCCTTAGCATATAGCAAGGATAAATATTCCGAACAAAGGATGAACAAGTACGGCGAGAGGGGACACCCTTGACGCAACCCTCTCTCAGGGATAATGGGTCCAAGTTCATCACCCCCATTAAGCACATGATAGCATACCATTGAAACACACAAAAGAACTAAGTTGACCCATCTTTGAGGGAAGCCCATATGAAGCATCACAGTCTTAAGGAATCCCCATTCAAGATGATCATAAGTCTTGCTTATGTCAATTTTCAAAGCAGCCATACCATGTTTTCTAGTTTTCCCTTTTATATAGTGGAGAGCCTCAAATGCCACCATAATGTTATCCGTAATAACCCACCTCTCGGACAAAAGCACACTGAGATTTAGCCATGGCCTTGTAGATGACGTTACAAAGGGAAATGGGTCTATGATCTTTTATGGATTCCGGATTGCCCTTTTTTGGAATAAGAACGATAGAGGTGTCATTCAAGCCAGCAGGGAAATTGCAATCATCCAAACAAGATTATACATGGCAATAATATCATCGTCAACCACATCCCAAAATTTTTGATAAAATGCCAGGTTCATACTATCCGGGCCTAAGGATTTATCGGGGTGCATGTGTTCAGTGTAAAATAGGTGTTGAAATCGGTAAGTGCACGGGTCGAACAAGTAATATAGTGAACAATGAGTCCTTCTTACCGTTCCCACGAGGATCGGATTGAGTACCGAAATTATTAGTTCTTAATTTATTTGAATGATCAAATCTTTTGTGTTTAGGAAAATAGAATAAATAAACAAGTAAATAAAATATATATACAAATATTTAGAGGGGAATAAATGATGGATATGTGTTAGGACTCACGATTTCACCGTAGTTGAACCACCTAGTCTAGCGACAGCTAATCCCTGTTACCGATCAAATCTCACTAAATTAACTAGCTACTCCTCTCGAAACTAGCTAATCCTACAAAATTAGGCCCCCTCACCTATATCTAAGTGAGCGCGTTAACAACCCTCTTAAGTGCAATAATCAATAAGAGATTCATATAAGTCTCCCCGAAGTTCACCCTACGTGATCTCACTAACTACAAGCAAATCTCTTTATTTTGTCTAAATTAATAATTCTTATTGAATAAGCTAACTAAAATATTCCTCTCTCGAGTTCAATAAAAGTCCATACACCCACATCCAGTGGCCACATAGATAAAGACAAAACAATATACCAATAAGAATTTAACATAAGAATTAATCATATAAATTCAATATGAAAAACACGACAATGGTTCCAACTAGGTTACATCGTTTGTCCCAACTTAAAATCAATTACACATCATAATTGAAAAACACAAATAAATAAAGCGCATAACCCGAGTAGTTAGATCGTGAATAAGATGAAGAAATCTTGCACCAAGTTTCTCCACCTTGCATCTCAAACTTGACTCCAAAATCTCCCAAAGCTTTTTGTTTTTCTCCCTCTTTTCTATCGTATTTTATGAATTGTGTCTCCCCTCTTATGTCTTAGCCTAGACCCCTATATATAATATCCAAGAAAACACCAAAAATCATGTACAAAGTTTGCCATAAAAGAGTCCTGATTAAAACAGGAAAAATCCAAAAATTCATGAAAATCAGCCCATGTGGCCACATGATTGAACCATGCGACCGCGTGGGTCGCTTGGCTATGAATGTCTTCTCCATGCGGCCTTACATGAGCCCGCACGGTGGCCGGATGACTCCTCTCGGATGCATTCTGCTCACGCATACGGCCGCATGGATTGGACATGTGGCCACAGGCCATCCTTCATGCTTTTTCTTTGTTTTAGGTCCTTCATCTTTCAATCTTGTTCATCTTGGTCCCCAAACTTCATAATTCGTGCAACATTGATACAAAATCGTCTATATTGACTTTCGCTTGAATTTTAACCTACAATTAACCAAATTAAGCACAAATACGAACTTTTAAATATAATCTCACACAATTAACAACATATATAGGGGATTTAAATATCACAAATAACTGCCTATCGAATTTCACCGCACTTAGACTGTTGTTCGTACCTGAATAACAAACAAAGCAAAAACATAGAACAATGACAAAATACTTCAACTTTTATTACACATGAGACAACAACTCACAATTCTCCTTTTTGTAATCAATTCAGAGTAATTCTACTTAATAAAAAGTCTCCCAAGTAATGCAAGAATTTTGAGAACTTTTTTTTCACAAGTACAGATTAACCGTTCGAAACTCATAAAATGTCATAAACAAGGGTTCTCAAGCACCCATTAGAATCATCAAACAAGGCTTTTACCTGAAATGGCATAACTCGGACAAGCCGATCTCACAAATAAGTTCATTCTCCGCTCAAGTGTTTAAGGGTTATGTGTTTATGCTCAAAATTCTATCCATAGGAGAGTTCTATCATAGGCTTGCAAAATTTCTCATTCTCCACCACTTCGGCGCACATGCATGACACAAATCATAAAGTCTTTTAAGAATTGTAATGGGGCTAAAGGTTAAGGTGGAACAATTTAGGTAGTGACGCTAATGGACCGTTGGAATTAGTGGAACACAAAATTCATAATTTTCAAGATCATATCCAAGTAAATACTCCTTTCATTCTTTCATAATTTGTAGCATCACCTATACAATAAGAGCACTCTCAACCTTCAAAAGTAAATCATGCCTCCATTTTACAAAGGAGAAATCAACCTTTTATGCCAATTGTCGTTCTCTTCTTTTTCATAAATTTTCTTTTAAACACCATCCCTTTTATTTGTTGTCATTTCTTCCATTTTTTTTTAATCCATTCGCTTTCCAATTCCTATTTTTCATAGTTGTGTTTTTCTTTTGCCTCTCCATCAACTCTTTCATATATTTTCTCTTTTTTTTTCATCTTCTTTTTTTGTTTTAATTCACCACCCTTTTTTTTCTTTTCACGCGATCAAACCACACTAGCCTATACATAATCAAAATGAACTCATTACCTCATCAATAACTACTTCTCCCCTACACTTATTTCTGATCCACCCATGCAACATAATCAATCAAGAATTCACTAGTCCATCGGTAAGCTGAGGATGTTCGTTATTTTTGGCTCAAGACTAGTATTAAGGGGTGTAAAGAAAGAAAAATATGCTGTCAGGCTCAAAGGGTGTTACGGAAAAGAAGGGGTGGGCGTCGAAACCGAAAAATTGAAAAACTAAAACGACCCGAAATGGTTCAGGCCTGTTTGGCTCAGTTTTTATGTACACGTCTGTGGGTTCTGAGGGGCTGAACAGAATCAGTCCGGTTCAGTTCGTAGGTTCGGCCGTCTAAACTGGTCAAATCCGGTTTGACCCAAACTGGACCAACCCGGTTCGGTTAAACCGGTTTGAACCGGATAAACTGACTTAATTTTTTTTGAAAAGGTGTTCAGCCTCCGGGAGTAGCCGAATTTCAAAACATATATTGCTCTGCTATTTTTTTTTAACCATAAAATATTGCACACTTTATTCCATGAACAAATTGATGTATTCATGAATGGGACTCAGTGTAATTTTATACACAACACAAGCAAATGCTCTTTCAACATTTAAGATTTACAGCCCACGCACATCCCTTTTCAAATTTCAATAATCCCTTCAAATTTCAATAATCCATTCAAAATCAAAATCACCCCACTCAATTACTCAAATTTCAAACCCAAAATTTCTCTTCTCCCTTGTATCGTTGTTACTCCGCCACAGTGAGCTCCGCCGCCGCTACTACTGCATTTCGATTTTCGACGCTGATGCTGACCAACACGATACCTCTACCTGTGCTGCACCTGCGCCTCTGCTTCTGCTGACATCCTGTGTTGTCGCCACTGCAGCTGACGTCCTGGGCTGCCGCCTTTGCCGCTGACGCTGCCTGACCTCTCATCTCTCTCTATCTATTCATCTAGATGTCTAAAAGACTGAAAAAACGAAACCTAAGCCCAAATCTCGCTTTCTTTTTAAGCAGTAACAATGGGCCTAAAATTGGGCTGTAAAAGCAAAAAAACTTGGGCCACTTTTATGCTTTAAAAAAAATTGAATCCAACCTGACCCGACCCATACGGGGTCGGGTTGGGTCGCGTTCAGCAGCATGTTGGGCTGGGCTCAGTTCACAGAAAGTGACCTGAATAGTAATCAGGTCGGTTTCGGGTTCGGGTCTAACCCGGCCGACCGACCCGATGCCTACGCCTAGAAAAGATATGCTTTTTGACTAAAGTGGTTAATCAAAAAAGAGTACCTTAATCATGTTCGTGTAACACATGCTATGCAGCCTCAAAGAAAAATAAAGCAAGCTCTAGAGACATAAACCCGCAGAAGAATATCACACATGACAAAGACAGTGAGACTGATAAAAATGTGTTAGTATATGGCTCAAAAATATCACTGCGTTAAATTAGTCAACCTAATCCAATTATAACCAATTCCAGGCAAACCAAATAAAAGAAGGTACGAGTTCACTAATTCAATCGTGTTATGAATATATCAAGATCAACAGCACAAATCTATTTTTCCCTTTTTTTTAAGATTTTTTCCCCTCATTGCCCAAGATCCTAATTCCAGCAAAGCTACACTCCAATGAAATTTAATACTTTAAGATCATGAGTTGCTTTCTCACATGTACAAAAAACATGATACTTTTTTAAACACCAGAACATAACAAACATACATAATTTTTTTTTCTTTATAATTTAAACACAGCAGCAACTAAACACATAAAAAAAGAAAAAAATTCTTATGAACTACAATTTTGCAACTAACACAATTTGGTTAATAATAGGTTCAGTATGGACTAAGAGATAGTGAAAGTATACATCAGCCAGATAAAATAAATACAATTAACCACCCCATACTTAATTCCTGCGTTGTCCTCAATGTTGAGAAAAAAAAAACACATATAGGGAGAAAAGTTTTAAGAACTCCCTGGGGCTATGACTAATGGTGAGTTTGGGTCGTAGTATGATAAAACAGATGGAGTAGGGCTGGTGTGACTAGTCTGCTCTCCAACAGTGGGGGAAGATAATGTCAAAAGAATAGGACGACGATGATTCCTAGCAATAATAGAATTATAATTAATTAAAATAAAAGGATAAACAAGATAAAGGAAACGTGTCTTAATTTCTAATGCAAATCCTAGAATCTACATGCGATGCAATCCAATAAAATAAAATAATGGGTTGCCTCCCATTCAGCGCATTATTTATAGTCTAGAGCTTGACCATAAGAAATAATTTTTAGGGAACTCTAAATAAGGCTTTTGATGCTCTGCTTAGCTTGCCAAGATTGACTTTCTTCTTGGCTTCAGACTTTCCCCAAAAATTTACTGTACTCTTTTCATGTAAATATGGATTGGCGTCTCTCGTGATCTCAAATTGTACTATGAAAACTTCAACCTCTTTATCTTGTAGAATCACAAAATCAATTTTAGAGCTCATAAGGTTAGATGATTGCTTGATAATTGCCCCGTCACCAAAAGTTATTTTTGAAGCTTGCTCTTCTAAGACCACTTCCTCATCCTTCTCATCTTTTTCTTCTATAATGGAGGTTGCTGGCACTTTCTCTTCATTGAGAGCATTAGAATGGTTGATAACTTGAGAGATTCTATGTTGTTGCCCTTCATCATTCCACAAAGAATTTACATGGTCATTCCATTGTATAGCTAAGTATGCATATGGGCAATCACTTTGCGCATGATAGTCCTCACTGAATTTACATGTTAGATCCAAATTTACCAACCTCACCCACATTCACCTCCTTTCCAAATTTAGGCCCTGCATTTGCCGGATTCGTGTTACGAAGCCATTTTCACCCGACAGAATGGAACTGTTCCGAGTCGGAGCTCGAAGCCAGAGGCCATATAGTTGTTCAACAGCCCCTTCTTTGTCCTCATATACCTTCTTACATGTTGAGTGGGAGCGTCCAAGTTTGCCACAAATGAAACAAAAATAAGGGACGCAATCATATTTAAACGTGACCCAAATCCAGTTTCAACCCGACTTTTTGAGTTTCATCTTCCATTTCAACAGGAGGCGCACATCCGTTAGCACCCTAATACGCAAAAATGTCCTCTATCCTCCTGCGAAGTTGTTAAGGTCAGAGGAGAGGTGTTTACCGATGAAGTTCCCCATATGACATAGGACTCTTTCAGAATGAAACCCTGCTGGAACGTCATAAATTTTCATCCATCAACTCGTTTCAAAAATCTCCATCTTCATAAGGTTATCATCCTTCTGTAGATGTTTCAACAATAGGAGATGTTGATTAAATATCCATGGACCATTTTCAATGATGCGATTCATATCCAACGGGTGGAACAACTGAAATATAAATATTTAGGCCCCAAGGTCCCTGATGCAAATTCCTTTCGCTGGTCTCCATAGTGCAGCCATAGTGCTCCTGATAGAGGCAAAATGAATACAGCGATCGGTGAGAAATTGACCGACCAAGCAGAACCGATAGTCGTCAAACTCCTTAAAGTCATTCTCACCAGCACTTCGACTCCTTGATTCTCATCCTCCAATGTCAACCGTGCATAAGCATCTTCAACTGCCTAGTGAATAATTCCTTAGAGAAGAGAAGCCAAAACAAGCTTGTCAAAAGACAAGAGAGAAGAGTTTCTTATAGAGAGAAAAAAAGGGGCTAGGAGATAATTTCCTTTACATACATTTAAACAATAATTAGAGAGCAATAATAACATGTTCTTAATATTATAAACCGATCTATTTTTATTTTTATTTTTTTGAAAAAAGAACTTTCTTTTATATCATTATCACGAATAAATCCCCTTTACCTATGGTGAGATGAAAACGAGTAAGCAATCCGACCAATGATAATTACAAATAGAAGTAAAAGCAAAAGAAGTTAGATTGTGGGCTATACTATTCCTATATATCCTTAGGAATGTGACAACACATACCTCACCGGCTCCCAACAAGCAAGTCTCGGACTTCCATGATAAGTGGTGCATGTATATGAGGCAAACGGTTCATCCTTAATCAGGCATCCAACCACTTGTAGCCCATCCGTCTCCACCCAATGATATTAACTATGATAGCCATGATATATATTTTATACATATATATATACACACACGAGGCAAATTTGTTTGTAATTTTAAATTTATTTTCTTTTCATAAAGAAAATTATGTAGTCGGCGATATTCGTTCTTCAATTTTCTTATATTACGACAATTTAAATAAAAATAGAAAAGAAAAAAAAAAGACAAATGAACTATTCATTATCATTTTATTAATCTATAAACTTGCTTACAATAAAATGTTAAAATTAAACAAAAAATTTAATATCATTCGTCATGAACATATTAAACTTGAAGTATTTAAAAAAGATAAATTTAAAAAGTTAGTATCATTCGTCATGAAATTTATGTTTCTCATTGATTGACTTCTTTTTCAATTTATTATTATTACGTATTAATAGAAAATCAATTGGCAGTAAGTTCTAGTATTTACATATAGAATTTGCTATTATTATATTAATCCAAAAATAAAATAAAATGGTTAAAATTACAAGAAGCCAACCCCTTCAAAGGAATGAAATACACATACATGCATTAACATTTGAAAAAATGAAATGGCACCAAGAAGCAACAATGGTAAATTTTTAAACAAAGAGTGTAACATAATTAGATAAGACAATACACATTAATATAATATTCAATACAAATTATTTAGACTGGAGACCGACAATGTACTACATTGGAAAATGTGTAGAGATACATAAACGCATGAGGCCATTAATTTATTAAGGACAAAAGTGACAGTTGTCCGTTCAAACAAGAGTCTCTAAGAGCGGCATCTACAGCTCTGCACTGGGTATAACATGCGTCAGCAATACAAGTAAGCAAAGTAAAGGTTGAATGATGGTCACATTGGGCGGGTTGGGCTTCGCCCTTTTGTGCATCTGCATACATCATCAATCTAAGAGTCAAATTCATTTTTAGCATACCAATTCTACGTGCTTTAAACAAAAATTAGTCAAATTAATTACATTTACATATTTTATGGAACATGCATTACGATGTACGTATCTCTATCATTCGACCATGCTCATGAAGACTCATTAAAATAATTTTTTGAAGGGAGTGACTAACTAGTATATGCTTCCGATCTATTTTGGTGTGTTGTGCATGCTGGTATGTATCTATATACAGCACTATCCCATCCATGGATGAAACAAATAAAAAATTATTAACTCTTACCTTTGAAAGCTATCATGAGGAGGAAGCAGATAAAAATGGCTGAGAAACTCGCATTGAAAAATAGAAATTTGGCCATTGCATTCTTGCTTAGTGGAGAATGAACTAATACAGTATATACAGTGGCACTGGTAGGATGGATATAGTTGACTTTTTTTTTAAATCTTTTGCAAAATGGTACAGTTGACTTTGCCAATGATAAAGAATAGGATGATATAAAAAAAAAAAGAATTCCTATATTTTAGTAACATACATAATACTTAATTAATGTAGGATGTATTAATTAATATTGATTAATAGTTGGCTTTGCCCGCCAGAAACGAATCAAATGAATATATAAGGCTTAGCATAAAAGTATGTTATACATACACGTGAAAAATAAAAAATATAAATGCCACCTACCGATAAGGTGCATGTATTAATTTTTATTAGTTAAATATTTTAGTAGGGTCAAAGATCAATGCTTTAAGGAACTAAAGACATGTGCTCTAAAAAACTCACATAAGCAGCGCTTAGGCAATGCTTACATTTGAAGTTTCAACATTACTCTTCGTCATATCTTGTTCTTTATCATGTAATAGTAGTATTGTTATCATATATTGGTGAGTTCAAGCATGCATAAGACTCAAAAGAAAATATGGACTACCTCCGTCTAAAAAGATGGTCCAGTTTTTCTTTTTCATCTGTCTAACAATATGGTAAAGTTTCTTTCTTAAAAAGTCGTTGAAATATTGATTCTCCTATATATTCTAATTTTTTATACAAGGGAAGTTAGGGAAGAGGAGGGGAAGGATAATAGGGAAGTGATAGGCGTGATTCGAACTTGAGACTTTCTACCCAAAATGTGAATACTTTGCCAGTATAGCACTTGGTCGAACCACCTCTTATATGTTCCTATATAATATGCATAGTTATTAAAAAAATAGAATTACAAAGGTAGAATAATTAATAAATAAAAGAGTATATTTTTTTTTAATCTATGTGAAAAAATGAACATGACCATCTTTTTAGAATATAATTAGTCAACAAATATTAACACTACAAGTTTCACTTAACATATACCACAAAGTAGTCGCATTGAAAATTCTTAGTGTTTTAAAATTATATTTGTATATGTCCACAATTGTTTAAATTCATTTTTCATCATTAATTTTTAACCAGAACATTTTATGTTTTTTATGTCAATTTTCTTTCCCAAAATATGTTAAAATTGTCTTCAAATTTTATTTCCTCATATTGTATTTTATATAATATAAGAAAGTAATTAAAACAAAAATGTCACAAATTCGTTCAAATTATATAATTTTTGGAAAGGAATTATCAATACTGATATAAATGAAATATTGCTGATTAAAATATGGTATAAAAATATTTTAATTGTAATTACAATGATGACTATATATATATATATATATATATATTAATAACCATCATTTCATTGTAGTATGGATATAAAAAGTGTAGCATGCATATAGTTTTTGTAAATATTTTAGTGAGACCAAAGTCATAAGATGCCAACTATTGGCGTGAAAGTAATTATCAATACCGACATAAATGAAATATTGATGATTAAAATATGATATAAAAATATTTGAATTGTAATTATAATGATGACTACATATATTAATAACCACCATTTCATTGTGGCATAGATATAATAAGTGTAGCATGCATATAGTTTTCGTAAATATTTTAGCGAGGCCAAAGTCAAAAGATATCAACTATTGGCATGTTATATTTATACATATATATATGTATATGTGTGTGTATGTATATGTGTGAAATGGGTCATATATAAATTGAATATATATAAACAATGGCGGAGACAGGGGAGGGCCATCTTGGGCCACAGCCCACCCTTGTTTCGGCCCATTATAAGGTAAAAATTTAAAGAAAAAATTAATCTTTGCACTCGGGGACAATTTCTTGGGCTCAGGGGGCAAGACATTTCGGCCCAAGAAGAAACAAAAGCTTCAGAAAAAGCCAGAATGTTGTCGATTCTTCAATTCTGCTTCCTGATTTCACTTTTCTCAACAGAAAGTCGATACCCTCTTTACCCAGTTACCCTCCTCAAGACTTAAATCGTCCTTCAAATTCCAGCCCCGGTGGTGGTGAACGGTGGTCCGGCGACGACTAAAGGTAGGCGGGAAGGGCAGCAGTTGCTGGTTGGTTTCTGTTCTTCAAGGCATCTTCTTCCTCTAATTCTTGCCCTAATTCCTAAATTGATTTTGCCCTAAGTTATGTTTAAATATGAGGGGGGATTTTTTTTTTTATTTTCAAGACAAAAATAACTTTGGGAACATGGTTGTTGAATTCAAAAATATACTCGATCCATGCCTTCCTAGTCCAGTTTCAGTTTTGGAACAGTCTTCCATTGCAGAAAGTTGCAGTTCCTTGGAGACTGCAGATAGTATTAGTACAACAGGTAACAGAATCGATAAAATTTTGTGCTTCTGTGTCAATAATGAAATATTCTATTGTCTTCTCAAACTGAGTTTGATCGAGTCCAAATATGGGCATGTACTAAGTTTACAACTTTAGTTCAAACTTGAATCATCTACTTTTAGGAAAATCACTCTATTTAATCTGGATGTTGGAAGACAGAAGATTCAGACAAGGAAATCCTATAGAATGTGGGTTATATACTTTGTAGAAGCAACTTATGAGTTTTTGGGTACAAAAAGGAAATTTTACAAAATGGATTGTCACTGATTTTTAATATTAGTCTTTATGGAAAGTAAATCACTCATGTAAACTCAAAATAGATATTGATTCTCTTATTGATGAATCTGTTAAAGTAAAAAATCATCTCGTTCAATTTACGTTTTAGCCTAATATACTAGATTTTGAGTTGTTAAACACTATTTGTAATGTACTTGAATTTTTTTTTAATGTTTTCAAAAATTAATATTTATATATGACTTTTGTTTAGTTTTCCTTCAAGCTTCCCCCTCTGTTCAGTGCTGGCTCCGCCATTGTATATAAAGGCTATGAATACCTAGGTAAATCATAAGGTATTGATTTTAATTATTATTAGCTTGTTGATTGGAATGAACATTAAATAGGAGTATAAAAGAGAATTAATATTCTAGCTATTTTTTAACAGTAAAGTGGACCATATTTGAGAATGGATAAAAAAAGGGGAAATTAGACCATTTTTGTGGGACGGATATAGTAATTATACACAATATCCTTTATGTTTTCAAGTCTTTTCACTTAAACCGTTTAACTTATTTCTATTATATTTTTATTTTTAATATTTTATTATTATGACATCTTGTCTCATGGCTTGAACAACCGTTTCGAGTAGTATTTCTTTACCCGCCTTTGCAGGAATTTTACTTTCCACCATTGAACTTTTTTCCAGACGTGTTCGTTAATGAGGCTGAAGATTTCTTTCTTCTTCTTCCCAACAATGGATGGAAGGCCGAGACACATTTCGTGCCCTTGGAAGGCTTGTATACCCAATATCAATATGATATAAGCTTGGATATCATAAGTGACATTTCGGCTAAAAAACGGAGAGGACTTGTGATTGTTAATGGATTGCCCTGACTCTTCGTCATAACATGCGAGCAACACCTTTATTTCTTTACACTCCTGCTGGTTGTTATGAAAGAAAAGGACTCTATAGTCTGTGAAGAAAATATGGGTGAAGACCAGTGCACTCCTCGCTATCTGACATCCATGAATGACTCCCTCCCTCTCCTTAGCATATAACATGGATGATAAATATTCCGATCAAAGGATGAACAAGTAGGACGAGAGGGGACACCCCTGACGCAACCCTCTCTCTGGGATAATGGATCCAAGTTCATCATCCCCATTAAGCACACGATAGCATACCATTGAAACACACGAAAGGACTAAGTTGACCCATCTTTGAGGGAAGCCCATATGAAGCATCACAGTCTTAAGGAATACCCATTCAAGATGATCATAAGTCTTGCTTATGTCAATTTTCAAAGCAGCCATACCATGTTTTCTTGTTTTCCTTTCATATAGTGGAGAGCCTCAAATGCCACCATAATTTTATCCGTAATAACCCGCCCCGGGGACAAAAGCGCACTGAGATTTAACAATGGCCTTGTAGATGACGTTACAAAGGGAAATGGGTCTATGATCTTGTATGGATTCCGGATTGCCCTTTTTTGGAATAAGAACGATAGAGGTGTCATTCAAGCCAACAGGGAAATTGCAATCATCCAAACATTGGTTACAAATCGCAATAACATCATCGCCAACCACATCCCAAAATTTTTGATAAAATGCCGGTTCATACTATCCGGGCCTGAGGATTTATCGGGGTGCATGTGTTCAGTGTAAAATAGGTGTTGAAATTGGTAAGTGCACGGGTCGAACAAGTAATATAGTGGACAATGAGTCCATGTTACCGTTCCCACGAGGATCAGATTTAGTACTGAAATTATTATTTCTTACTTTATTTGAATGATCAAATATTTTGTGTTTAGGAAAATAGAATAAATAAACAAGTAAACAAAATTAAGAAAATAAAATATATATACAAATATTTAGAGGGGAATAAATGATGGATATGTGTTAGGACTCATGATTTCACCATAGTTGAACCACCTAGTCTAGAGATCGGAAGAGCGTCCCTGTTACCTATCAAATCTCACGAAATTAACTAACTACTCCTTTCGAAACTAGCTAATCCTATAAAATTAGGCCCCCTCACATATCTCTAAGCGAGCACGTTAACAACTCTCTTAAGTGTAATAATCAACAAGAGATTCATGTAAGCCTCCCCGAAGTTCACCCTACGTGATCACACTAACCACAAGCAAATCTCTTTATCTTGTCTAAATTAATTATTCTTATTGCATAAGCTAACTAAAATATTTCTCTCTCGAGTTCAATAAAAGTCCACACACCCAATCATCCAGTAGCCACATAGATAAAGACAAAACAATATACCAATAAGAATTTAACATAAGAATTAATCGTATAAATTCAGCATGAAAAACACGACTATGGTTCCAACTAGGTTACATCGTTTGTCCCAACTTAAAATCAATTACACATCATGATTGAAAAACACAAATAAATAAAGCGCATAACCCGATCTGTTAGATCGTGAATAAGATGAAGAAATCTTGTACCAAGTTTCTCCACCTTGCATCTCAAACTTGACTCCCGAATCTTCCAAAGTTTTGTGTTTTTCTCCCTCTTTTCTATCGTATTTTATGTATTGTGTCTCCCCTCTTATGTCTTAGGCTAGACCCCTATATATAAGGTCCAACAAAACCTAAGAAAACGCCAAAAATCGTGTACAAAGTTTGCCATAAAAAGAGTCCTAATTAAAATAGGAAAAATAAAAAAACTCATGAAAATTAGCCCATGTGGCCACATGATTGAACCATGCGGCCGCGTGGGTCGCTTGACTATGAATGTCTTCTCCATGCGGCCTTACATGCGCCCGCACAGTGGCCGCATGACTCCTCTCGGCTGCATTCTTCTCACACATACAGCTGCATGGATTGGACATGCTGCCACAGGCCATCCTTCATGCATTTTCTTTGTTTTAGGTTCTTCATCTTTCAATCTTGTTCATCTTGGTCCCCTAACTTTATAATTCGTGCAACATTGATACAAAATCGTCCATATTGACTTCCTCTTGAATTTTAACCTACAATTAACCAAATTAAACATAAATACGAACTTTTAAACATAATCTCACACAATTAACAACATATATAGGGGATTTAAATATCACAAATAACTACCTATCGAATTCCCCCGCACGTAGACTGTTGTTCATACCTGAAAAACAAACAAAGCAAAAACACAGAACAATGACAAAATACTTAAATTTTTATTACAAATGAGACAACAACTCACAATTCTCCTTTTTTTAATCAATTCAGAGTAATTCTGCGTAATAAAAAGTCTCTCAAGCAATGTAAGAATTTTGAGAACTTTTTTTTCACAAGTACAGATTAACCCTTCGAAACTCATAAAATGTCATAAACAAGGGTTCTCAAGCACCCATTAGAATCATCAAACAAGGCTTTTACCTGAAATGGCATAACTCGGACAAGCCGATCTCATGGATAAGTTCATTCTTCGCTTAAGTGTTTAAAGGTTATATGTTTATGCTCAAAATTCTATCCATATGAGAGTTCTACCATAGGCTTGCAAAATTTCTCATTCTCCACCACTTCAGTGCACAAGCATGACACAAATCATGAAGCCTTTTAAGAATTGTAATGGGGCTAAAGGTTAAGGTGGAACAATTTAGGAAGTGAGGCTAATGGACCATTGGAATTAGTGGAACACAAAATTCATAATTTTCAAGATCATATCCAAGTAAAACCACTACTCCTTTCATTCTTTCATAATTTCTATCATCACCTATACAATAAGAGCACTCTCAACCTTCAAAAGTAAATCATGCCTCCATTTTACAAAAGAGAAATCAATCTTTTATGCCAATTGTCGTTCTTTTCTTTTTCATAAATTTTCTTTTGACAACACCATCCCTTTTATTTGTTGTCATTTCTTCTATTTTTTTTCAATCCACTCGCTTTCCAAATCCTATTGCGTTTTTCTTTTGCCTCTCCATCAACTCTTTCATCATCTTTTCTCTTTTTTTTCATCTTCTTTTTTTTAATTCACCAACCTTTTTTTTTCACACGATCAAACCACACAAGCCTATACATAATCAAAATGAACTCATTACCTCATCAATAACTACTTCTCCCCCACACTTATTTCTCATCCACCCATGCAACAAAATCAATCAAGAATCCACTAGTCCATCATTAAGCTGAGGATGTTCATTATTTTTGGCTCAAGACTAGTATTAAGAGGTGTAAAGAAAGAAAAATATGCTGTCTGGCTTAAAGGGGGTCACAGAAAAGATAATTAATTGATAAGGTTAGGGGTGGGCGTCAAAACCGAAAAATCGAAAAACTAAAACGACCCGAAATTGTTCAAGATCGGAAGCCGGTTCGGTTCAGTTTTTACGTAGACTGGGTTGGTCTACAGGTTCTGAAGGGCTGAACCGAATCAGTCCAATTCAGTTCGCGGGTTCGGCCGTCTAAACCGGTCAAATCCGGTTTAACCCAACCCAAACCGGACCAACCCGGTTCGGTTAAACCGGTTTGAACCAGATAAATTGACTTAATTTTTTTTTTTTAAACATGTTAAGCCTCCAGAAGTAGCCGGATTTCTAAACATATATTGCTCTGCTATTTTTTTTTTTAACCATCAAATTTTGCACACTTTTTTCCATGAACAAATTGATGTATTCATGAATGGCACTCAGTGTAATTTTATACACAACACAAGCAAATGCTCTCTCAACATTTAAGATTTACAGCCCACGCACTTCCCTTTTCAAATTTCAATAATCCTTTACGCTTCAACAATCCACCGACGCACTTCCCTTATTTCAGAATTTCAAATCTACTAATACCCACACAAAAACCCACTATGATAATCGCATTCAAAATCAAAATCACCCCACTCAATTACTCAAATTTCAATCCCAAAATTTCTCTTCTCCCTTTTACTGCTGTTACTCCGCCACAGTGAGCTTCGCCTCCGCTACTGCTTCATTCCGAGTTTCGCCGCCGATGCTGACCAACACGATACCTCTGCCTGTGCTGCACCTGCGCCTCTGCTTCTGCTGACACCCTGTGTTGTTGCCACTGCCGCCTCTGCCGCCGACGCTGCCTGACCTCTCATCTCTCTCTATCTATTTATCTAGATGTCTAAAAGACTGAAAAAAATGAAACCTAAGCCCAAATCTCGCTTTTTTTTTAAGTAGTAACAATGGGCCTAAAATTGGGCTGTAAAAAAAATTTGGGCCACTTTTATGCTTTAAAAAAATTGAATCCAACCTGACCCAACCCATACCGGGTCAGGTTCAGCAGCATGTTGGGTCGGGCTCGATTCACAGAAAGTGAACCTGAACAGTAATCAGGTCGGTTTCGGGTTCGGGCCTAACCCGGCCGACCGTCTCGATGCCTACGCCTAGATAAGATAGGCTTTTTGGCTAAAGTGGTTAATCAAGAAAGAGTACCTTAATCATATCCGTGTAACACATACAATGCAGCCTCAAAGAGAAATAAAACAAGTTATAGAGATATAAACCCGTAGAAGAATATCTCACAAGACAAAGATAGTGAGACTGATAAAAATGTGCCAGTCTATGGCTCAAAAATCTCACTGGGTTAAATTAGTCAACCTAATCCAATTATAACCAATTCCAGGCAAACCAAACAAAAGAAGGTACGAGTTCACTAATTCAATCGTGTTATGAATATATCAAGATCAACAACACAAATCTTTTTTTCCCATTTTTTTTAAGATTTTTTCCTCGCATTGCCCAAGATCCTAATTCTAGCAAAGCTACACTCTAATGAAATTTAATACTTTAGGATCATGAGTTGCTTTCTCACACGTACACAAAACATGATACTTTTTTTTTTCAAACACCAGAACATAACAAACATACATAATTTTTTTCTTTTTTTTTTAATTAAACACAGCAACAACTAAACACATAAAAGAAAGAAAAAAAATCTTATGAACTATAATTTTGCAACTAACACAATTTGATTAATAATAGGTTCAGTATGGACTAAGAGATAGTGAAAGTATACATCAGCCAGATAAAATAAATACAATTAACCACCTCCATACTTAATTCCTGCGTTGTCCTCAATGTTGAGCAAACAAACACATATAGGGAGAAAAGTTCTAAGAACTCCCTGGGGCTATGACTAATGGTGAGTTTGGGTCGTAGTATGATAAAACAGATGGAGTAGGGTTGGTGTGACTAGTCTGCGCTCCAACTGTAGGGGAAGATAATGTCAAAAGAATAGGACGACGATGATTCCTAGCAATAATAGAATTATAATTAATTAAAATTAAAGGATAAACAAGATAAAGGAAACGTGTCTTAATTTCTAATGTAAGTCCTAGAATCTACATGCGATGCAATCCAATAAAATAAAACAATGGGTTGCCTCCCATTCAACGCATTATTTATAGTCTAGAGCTTGACCATAAGAAATAATTTTTAGGGAACTCTAAATAAGGCTTTTGATGCTCTGCTTAGCTTGCCAAGATTGACTTTCTTCTTGGCTTCAGACTTTCCCCAAAAATTTACTGTACTCTTTTCATGTAAATATGGATTGGCATCTCTCGTGATCTCAAATTGTACTATAAAAACTTCAACCTCTTTATCTTCTAGAATCACAAAATCAATTTTAGAACTCATAAGGTTAGATGATTGCTTGATAATTGCCCCGTCACCAAAAGTTATTTTTGAAGCTTGCTCTTCTAAGACCACTTCCTCATCCTTCTCATGTTTTTCTTCTATAATGGAGATTGCTGGCACTTTCTCTTTATTGAGAGTATTAGAATGGTTGATAACTTGAGAAATTCTATGTTGTTGCCCTTCATCATTCCACAGAGAATTTACATGGTCATTCCATTGTATAGCTAAGTATGCATATGGGCAATCACTTTGCTCATGATAGTCCTCACTGAATTACATGTTAGATCCAAATAGGGTGCTAGATATGTAACTGGACAATTACTTAGTGTATGATTGGCACAACAATAATCACACACCAAATCAGATTCAATCCCTTGACTTTCAGGTTTCTTCTTACATTCTTTCAATTGTGCCATTAAACCATTCATCCATTCTCCATGCTCTTCATTTATTTTCATAGACAAAGTATAGTCTGAATGCCAATCACAATCATCGTCCTCATCCATCCTGAAAAGAACAAGACAAACAAGTCAAATTGAAAAATAAAATTCAAAATAAAGCTAGAACTAAATGGTATCAATATCAATATCAATCCTCGGCAACGGTGCCAAAAACTTGTTAGATGCAAAATAGGTGTTGAAATCTACAAGTGCACAGGCCGAACAAATAATATAGTGGACAATGAGTCTGAGTTATTGTTCCCACGAGGATCGGATTGAATACCAAAATTATTAGTTCTTACTTTATTTGAATAATCAAATCTTTTGTGTTTAGAAAAATAGAATAAATAGACAAGTAAATAAAATCAAGAAAATAAAATATATGCCAAAAACTTTTTCGTGTAAAATGTGTGTTGAAATTCTCAAGTGTACGGGTCGAGCAAATAATATAGTGGACAATGAGTCCAAATTATCGTTCCCACGATGATCAAATTGAGTACCAAAATTATTAATTCTTACTTTATTTGAATGATCAAATATATTGTGTTTTGGAAAAAAGAATAAATAAGCAAAAAAATAAAATTAAGAAAATAAAATATATACAACAAAGATTTAGAGGGAAATAAATTATGGATATTTGTTAGGACTCACGATTTTGCCATAGTTGGACCACCTAGTCTATCGACAGCTATTCCATGTTACGGATCAAATATCACGAAATTAACTAACTACTCCTCTCGAAACTAGCTAATCCTACAAAATTAGGCCCTCTCACCTATCTCTAAATGAGTGAGTTAACAACCCTCTTAAGTGCATTAATCAACAAGAAAATCATGTAAGCCTCCCCCAAGTTCACCTTTGTGATCGCACTAACCACAAGCAAAACTCTTTGTATTGTCTAAATTAATAATTCTTATTACATAAACTAACTAAAATATTCCTATCTCGAGTTCAATAAAAGTCCGTACACTTAGGACTTGAACTATTAGTTGGCCTAGCCCATGACAATTCCAACTTAGAATATTCACATCAACTGGTCTGCTTGCAAAGCAGTGCCCACCACATTTGCGTTTTTCAGATCCTCAGTCATCAACAAATCAACATCATTTGGGCCGTTCAAAGGATCATTCTCCTATGTTTTTGGTCCAATACTACAATGTCCACATTGTCATGATCATTCTCCTCCAGCTGGGCAAGAAGACTGGCCATCCTTGTATAAAGGATTTTCCTTAAATTGTAGCATAAAATCAGCCAGATTGTTTAGGTTAGTATGGATATCCTCATTGCCAAAATCCAGTCTTTCTCCTTTAGTAGAGATTGCATGATTTCTGCCTTCAGTCATGGAAAGATCACCAACCTCACCCACATTCACCTCCTTTCCAAATTTAGGCCCTGCATTCGCCGGATTCGTGTTACAAAGCCATTTTTCACCCGACAGAATGGGACTGTTCCGAGTCGGAGCTCCAAGTCAGAGCCATATGGTTGTTCAACAGCCCCTTCTTTGTCCTCATATACCTTCTTACATGCTGAGTCGGAGCTTCCAAGTTTGCCACAAATGAAACAAAAAGAAGGGACGCAATCATATTTAAACGTGACCCAAATCCAGTTTCAACCCTGCTTTTTGAGTTTCATCTTCCATTTCAACAGGAGACGCACATCCGTTAGCACCCTAATACGCAAAAATGTCCTCTACCCTCCTGCGAAGTTGTTAAATTTATCCGTTAGCATCTTAGTGAATAATTCCTTAGAGAAGAAAAGCCAAAACTAGCTTGTCAAAAGACAAGAGAGAAGAGTTTCTTATAGAGAGAAAAAAAGGGGCTAGGTGATAATTTCCTTTACATACATTTAAACAATAATAGATCGGAAGAGCGTCGTGATAACATGTTCTTAATATTATAAATAAATTTATTTTTATTTTTATTTTTTTGAAAAAAGAACTTTCATTCATATCATTATCACGAATAAATCTCCTTTACCTATGGTGAGATGAAAATGAGTAAGCAATCCGACCAATGATAATTACAAATAGAAGTAAAAGCAAAAGAAGCTAGATCGTGGACTATACTATTCCTATATATCCTTAGGAATGTGACAACACATACCAGACCCGCTCCCAACAAGAAAGTCTCGGACTTCCATGATAAGTGGTGCATATATATGAGGCAAACGGTTCTTCCTTAATCAGGCATCCAACCACTTGTAGCCCATCCATCTCCACCCAATGATATTAACTATGATAGCCATGATGTTCTTTCTATCTATATATACACACATACACACACCAGGCAAATTTGCTTGTAATTTTAAAATTATTTGCTTTTCATAAAGAAAATTATGTAGTCGGCGATATTCGTTCTTTAATTTTCTTATATTACAACAATTTAAATAAAACTTGAAAAAGAAAAAAAAAAGACAAATGAACTATTCATTATTATTTTATTAATCTATAAACTTGCTTACAATAAAGTATTAAAATTAAAAAAAAAATTTGATATCATTTGTCATGAACATATTAAACTTGAGGTATTTAAAAAACATAAATTTAAAAAGTTAGAGTTGTGGAGTCACAATTGTAAATTAAAATTGTACTAATATTTACAAAAGAAATTAAAAAATATTATTAAAAAAAAATTTTGATATCATTTGTCATGAACATATTAAACTTGAGGTATTTAAAAAACATAAATTTAAAAAGTTAGAGTTGTGGAGTCACAATTGTTTTCTTTCCCACATAGGTTCCTTGCTTCTGAAAAAATAACAAGACATCAGATTGAACAAAGATACATTTTTATCAAATAAAAGAGAGCTCAAATGATATCTGCACTAGCTAGAGAGCTTGAAATAGTGCAAAGGCAGAAAACGAACAACCAGATGAAATGCCAGTAAGCTTTGTTTTCTTACAGTATCATATCAAGTAGAAAAAACCACCAGACAACTTGGAAATCGATGTTCAATCTG
>CAVNYN010210904.1:35952-49560 GCA_963692815.1 Nyctanthes arbor-tristis | reverse complement strand
TGATGTGGTAACTGGTACGACCAAGGACCTGAAACAGCAGTAATACTATATTCATTACTCATTTGGTTAAATCGAACTTACTGGATGTTAAGGACAAGCAATGTCCAGGAGTTGAAAGAGGCATTTCACAAAACCCCCCAAGTCTGACAATGCTTCTTACCATTCCATCCAGTTCATTATTTACAATGTAGATATATTATTGACCAACAAAGTAAAATTGAAATAATCTGAAGGAGAACGTACATATCCATAGTCGCAATCAAATTTTGATGGCAGTGATCCTTGCGCTTCGTATCCGAAGAAATGGCAATTAGCATTAAATTTCTTTCCCACATAGGTTCCTTGCTTCTGAAAAAATAACAAGACATCAGATTGAACAAAGATACATTTTTATCAAATAAAAGAGAGCTCAAATGATATCTGCACTAGCTAGAGAGCTTGAAATAGTGCAAAGGCAGAAAGCGAACAACCAGATGAAATGCCAGTAAGCTTTGTTTTCTTACAGTATCATATCAAGTAGAAAAAACCACCAGACAACTTGGAAATCGATGTTCAATCTGGGTGGAAATCATAACCCAGAACAAAATTATATAAAATGAAGAGACTGCTTTTTCAAAAGGTCAAGCTTCCTACTTTAAAGGAGATAAAAGTTGCTACGAAAACAGAATCACAGAGATAAAGTTAAATATGTAAGTTGGACTAATTTAAAGATCTAATATTGTTCACAAGTTGATGGACAAATTCATAACAAAGTCAATAATATCAGAATGGAGATATAGGAAGACAGGTTACCAGTCGCTTGTCCATTTCTGCTTCAACAAGATGAGCTAACAGTTCTTCCGTTTCTATCTGTTGAGAATGGACATAAGATTAATCAAGAAACATCAATGTCTCTAAATTTTTCCTTGAATTTGATTGAGAATTGCCAGATTACAGAACCTGAGATAGTAGGGCAGAGTCATTTGATTCTGGGTGCAGAAGGAGCTGCAGCAACCCAGTTATTTCAGGTAAGCAAAATACTGTATGAAAATTTATATAATTGCAGGAACTGAAAAGAAGAAATATATGACGTTCTACCTGCTTTCTAATGTAAACTGGCAAGAACACAAATAATGCACGTGCAGAAGGTGATAGGTATGAGGGTACATCGCCAATGTAGACACCTTGCTTGAGTAAAAGATGGATTTCCTGGGAGGCAAAAATTTTGATACAAAGGAACTGATCAAAAAGCTAAATCATCCTTTCCAAAAAAGAAAAAAAAAGGGGAAGCTAAATCGTGCCCAATAGATTATTAGGGATATTCGACCTCAAATTGTCCTTTCTTCTTTTGTTAGGATTAATTAATATATTTAGCAGTTTCTCTATATTTACAATGAGGACGAAATAAAGATATAAAATTATTTCTCTATTGTATACCTGGAACATCACATTTACTTCAGGAATGCTCTCTAGCAAGCCCTCTGGCAACAGGATGACACCATGGTACTTTTCTGAACGAAGGGCGTCGTCAAAGTTGCAATGGTAGCTAAATCAGAATAATGAAGAGAAATCCAAGAGTTTTACCTTTTTCAGCCCTGACCTGCACTGCATCACATATTTGTTTTATAATATCAGAAAGTGTAAGCTTTGATCCAGCCACCTCTTCAGCAAGGATAACCTTCAAGAGTGCTTGGGGCTTTCTAAGCAGAATATGGAAGATAGCGCTGTTCTAACAAAAATACGAAATCATAATTTTACAGACCATATTTGGATGAGACTGGAGAGCACACTCCAAGGCAATATGTGATGTATTTCCATCCATGAGTCTGATAAAATGATAGTACTGAAACAAAGAGGTAGGAGAAAGGGGGAAAAAGTGAGAGATTCTGCCATAAGAAACAAATAAGTATGACACATAAAATTATTTCTTCTAAAATTCAGAGAAGTAAAATTATTTCTTCAAAAATTCAGAGAAGCATCAAGAATGAATAAGTCTCATGACTGAAATGTTCAAAATGTTTCTATCCTTCGAATAGAAATCAACATTCAACCAACTACTATATATGCAAGAGAAGGAAGTGCATATGACTGTTGAAGTTAACCCCAAAAGAGAAGAGCGAAAACTACACTAATTGAGTCTTTTACCTTCCCTGTGGAGTGTGCATCAGTGCACACATTGCTAATAAGCTCGGAATAGACCTGAATTAGTAGGAGAAATAAGATTAGATTCATTCTCAATATCATCATTAAAAATTCTTCTTTATCCTTTCAATAAACTTTATCCGTGATAAACTAGCACAAACTAATCCAGGAAGACCAAGTCTGAAAGAAGGAAATTGATGGTACAAACTTTCTACCATTCTTCTTAAACTCCATTGATACTACAAATATTTTAGACATATATGTATGTATTTAAAAAGACAAAGAGAAAAAAAAAAGGGTAGTAAGCTTGCCTTGTAGGATAAAGTCCACATCCCAAGCCTAAAACCAAACAAGCTAAATATAATATAAACAAAACATCTAATGAGAGAAGAAATGAAGTAAATAACCACAAAATTGATACCTTACAGACTGTGTCAAAACCTACAGTTATTTCAACAAACTGATTCTTGAGATCTCCATTTGAAGTGACCGGTACACCAACCACCTTTAGAAATTAAAAGAATTAGCTTACTTAAAATATTTAGTGAATAATTCAATCTGACTGAAGGCAACAAAGAGCTCAAAGACAGCATTTTGGTATAAGAAGCAGTCACAGTCTAAAACATAAGATTTTGATTTATACACTCATGATGCTCTAGGTATACATCTGAAAGCCACGAGTTTGGATGTATGACGTACCTTTGTTGGGCATTTTCTTTTTGTGCCAGTATCTGCAAATTTAGCAGCATCTGAATTTGGTGTCACTCGTTCAAAAGCACAACAGGTAAATGTGGTGAAAAATTGAAACACCTTTGGATCCTTGCTCATATAAGACCCTTAAAATGAATCACCAGATAACTCCAATAATCACAAGGCCATCTAACTTCAAAGTTGTGCATGCATTCAGAACTGCATCGACTTGGTCAGTTCTAATTTGATCCATTGCACTTCCCAGCAAGTCATTACCACCTTCAGGTGATAAGGTTAAAATGCCAAAATTAAAAAAAAAAAAAAAAAACAAAATTAAAATGTCAGCTCAGAGCATGTACAATACTACCTTGATTTTTGTATGCTGCAAGGATGTCATGAGTAACCTCTAAAGTTTGTTGAGCTGAAAAACCTTCAGGACCTCCTGGTAGTACATACACTACTTTAAAAAGCTGATCTTTTTAATAACATGCCAATTGATTGAGGTCTACTAGTTCATTCATCAAGTGTAGAGCAGAAAGTATCCAAATGATAAAAGGGAAGAAATCCAAACCCAAAAATCCAAGCAAAATACTTCTAGGATTATGAACTTTTAGAGCATCTAGGAGACCCCAAATGACATTATGTACTCCAGGAGATTGTTTGGCACATAACATGACTCCCACTCTGAGAAGGCCAAAAGAAGAGTGAGTTTTATAGCAATAGAAATGTACAGTAACAATGAAATGCATACCTAATGGCTGGATGATCAGTGACTATCTTGGCATCAGGGACCTTAGCAGCATCACTATTCAAGTGAAATAAAAGTTGAGCAGTAGTGTAAGGGAATGCGAATGGGATAGCACCACAACATTCTACCCGGACATTGGTCCCCAGTTCAATTCACAATATGATTCGAAAGGAGTTTAGAAAACTAAGAATCAAGGAATTTTGGCTAGGAAAACATATGAGAAGCTAAATATAGGTTCATTTATTTAAATTATATTTTTGAATTTATGACATGTGTATAACATTGCCACACTCCTTTCCCATATTTAAATATAACACAAATTATAATTGAATTCCCTCATCACCAGTTGCCAAATGACCCATAGACCATGGTCACCATCATTATCAGAAAGCAATTTCATCTGATGTTGAAGTTAAAAGGGAAAAAGAAATTGAACATAGGGGAAATATCTGGAAGCATTAATTAGAAGAAATGCTGCAATTTGTGTAACTTATTGAAAAACAATAAATTGAAAGTAATGAAGAATCATCACTGGCAGCACAAACAAGCAAAATTCACTCTCCATCACTAAAGAACACCCCTAATGCATTATATGTCTATTATAATTTATGTGCTAGTTAGATGGACAGACTCCCATACGAAGACCTAGCAATAATTTGTCTTCATTGATTCTTTCCATTATTTACTTCTATTGCTTAGGTGAACTTATAAAATGGTTTCTCATTAATTAGAAGAGAGAAAATATTTACGTTTAACTTTTCTTTGCCTCTTTATCTCTCTGCATATTTCTCTTTCCAATGTCTCTAGAAGGACTTTAGTAAAAATTATTGCTGAATCATCTTGATGTTATCCCTCTCATCATGTATTGAAGAAGTCATTTTATTGAGAATGTCTATTTCAATGACGTGACACTGAACCAAAAGTAAAACATGAACTATATATTAGGCAATAGATTCCGCATCCCTCAAAAATCCAATCATTCTTAGTTTATTTTTAATTCCAAATTAAAATAAAAATGAAAAACAGACTACAGTTAGAAACGTCACAGAAGAACTCAGTTCCAAAAAATAAAAAAATAAATAATAATAAATAATAATAAAAAATCCGAACTCCATCCACCAAAGAAACAGCCAAAAGGCAAAAAATGAATAGGATTCCTGGACACCGTGGGAGTTATTCCAATCTAATTCCACAATGCATGAAGCAACAAATCACATTTGAAATAGTAAAGTCGGAAAATCATAATTAATATGACAAAAGCCTCGATAAGAAAATGAATATGAACAGAAATCACACGCAAATTGGAAAAAATACTTTAACAAAACCTCACTTTAAAGGATCTGAAATCAATCAATCAGAACACAAACAGCAAAAACAGAGACTATAATACTTAGCCAACAAAGGAAGTTTAGGTTCCAACTTTATTCAGAATTTCAAGTACAGCGAATGAAGCCACATGAATCTTAGGAGATTTAACAAAATTATTAAAAAAAAAAAACGGGATAAGGATCTAAAATCAAGTAGAGCACAAAAGGAAAACGGCAAAAAAAAAAAAAAAAGCAGAGGCTAGAATACTTGGACTACTTCAGAAGCTCACAATTCGCATTCCAATTTTACTTTAGTACCCGCATTAATTCAATACATACAATAAGAAAAACTTCAGTTCTAAAGAGAATTTGAAATCAATTAGAAATTTAAACGGCGAGGGAAAAAAAAAAAGAAAAAAAAAAAAAAGAGCAGAGAGCGAGGATAAAGTACTTGGAGACATGGCGGAAGTTCAGGTTGATATTGAGATCGAAGCATTTGCAGATCAGAAAGCTCATTTGGAAATCCGAAATTTGAATTCATCTTCTCTTCTTCCAGTTCTCACTTCCGAAAGGCGCGAAAATGCGTTCCTTCCTTCTTTCTCATGTATACAATGGTCCGTTTGGTTTATAACACATTTCGAATTTTAAATTTTAAAGGTATGTGACTTAATTTGATTCGTTAAATTTTAAAAAGTTATTATGTGATGTGTTTTGAGGTGAGATGTCAATAAGAGAATTTGATAAGTTTATCAAAAACTTAAAATTCAAAATGTGTTATAAACCATTTAGTTTATAACCAATATTAAATAGACCCTAAATAGTTTTTCCATACGCTAGATTTTCCAAAGTATGAAAATGCATACTTTTTACCCTCTTGGCTGCACCCATCGTCCTCCCAACACGAGGGTATTATCTACTTTGGCAATTTTCCTCGCCACTCTTTTATTTATGTAAAATTGGTCAATACACTATAAGTTATTTCAAGTGCACCACGTTTTAATTGCGTAAAAGAGTCTTTAACTTTATTTGTTACTATTTCTTAAAAAAAAAAAAAAACTTTATTTGTTACTATAATTGTGTACTTATTTTTCTTTTTTTGCTACAACTATTGTAATTACTTTTTAATAATTAATTTACTTGTTAACAAAAAATAAAATCTATATTTAAATATCATACTAGCATGATTTGAAATTAAAAGAAAAACCCGTTCTTTTTTATCCATTATTATGGTAACCATTTAAACTTAGATATGTTTTTAAATGCATTTAAAATTTAAATTATGTATAGGTGTCGAGATATAATTGTATCATATGGAAGTAATAATTAAAATGATGTAAGAGTTCATATCACATCAAATATTTAGTTAAATATAGTGTTGTCATGTGTCTAAAAGTTGAAATTTAAATTAGTTAGTAAATCGAGGAGAATTTTAAATGTTTGCCAAACATTGTGAATAATGTACATTATTTAAATTTATCATGAATGTTTGGTGATTACATAAAGAAAATTTTTAGATGAGGATTATCTATGAAGACAACATTTTATTATTAGTGGAAAAGATAATAACTTGAAGAAGTAAAAGTTAAGGATATAATTATAACATGAAATAAATCTTGACATGCTCAAAGTAATTATCACGTGGTGCATTGTACAATATTTGTGGTTCATGTTCTTTAACTACTCAAGCCTAAAACCCTAAATCACAGTTTTGGATTCCGAGGCTCATTGTTGAATTGCTACAGCGGTAGCTGATCTTTGCATATATTTGCACTTTTGCACAAACCTTTAGTTTTGGATTACGAGACTTCCAATTTCAAAATTTGGCATCGTCTATCCAAATGAATAAATTTTTCATTAAACTATTAAGGCCATTTGACAACAAATTAAATGGGATCTTAAATCATATCCAAATGAATAAAGTTTTCATTAAACTATTTAGGCTATTCAACAACCAATAAAATGGGATATTATTAAAATTAAAAATTAAATTTCAAATTCATATCACATGAAAGGACAAAAAGGTGACACATATACACTTGATTTCATTTTCTCATCATGTACAAACGTTACTTCTTCTATGTGCACTCAAATGACATGAATTTAAAATTTAATTTATATTGTAATATGATCAAATTTTTTGTCCCCTTCAAAAATTTTTTTTTTAATTTTTGTCAAACCGTCCCTAACAGTTTAAGAATGGAATTTATGTATTTGGATGAATGACTCAATTTCCAAAGTTTAAAGGTCTCCAGGTTTATATATAAACGTCAACAACGAAAGTGCAAATGGATGCAAAAGTTGGGGACCATTGTTGCATTTTATCCACTTTTACCTAATCTGTATCTATCTCTATATATATGTATCTATTTATATATATCTAAATCAAAAGAAGTCTAACTCAGTTTTCCCACCTAAAGTGCTGATGTCACTAATGATGTCATTTTCCATTTTTGTCTTTTGTTTTTAATTTCTTTATATATACATATATATATCTAAATCAAAGGACGTCTAACTTGATTTTCCAGCCTAAACTGCTGATATCATTAATGACATTATTTTCTTTTCTTGTTTTTTATTCACAAGTTGATCTTCTTCTGCGAATGCAATATTTTACTAATAATATTATATATATTATATATATTTAAATCAAAAGAAGTCTAACCCATTTTCACGAAAGTGTTGATGTCACTAATGACGTCATTTTTTATTTTTGTTTTTTGTTTTTAATTTCTTTATATATATGTATATGTATATAGATCTAAATTAAACGACGTTTAACATGGTTTTCCTGCCTAAACTGCTGATATCATTAATGACGTTATTTTCCTTTTTTGTTTTTTGCTCACAAGTTGATCTTCTCCTGTGAATACAATATTTTACTAATATACGTAGAAATTAATATTAATAATTATTAACTAGATTTTCTCTGGTGCGTTGCATAGAAAAAACCATATCAGATTATACATATAAATTTAAATATGAAAACTTAAATAATTTTCTATTATCAATGAAGAATTATAATATAATAAACCGATTATATTACTTGATGTTGCGATCACTTTGCTAATATGGTATTATCATTATAAATGATAATATCCACGTGGTATGTTAAATTCCTACACTCTTGATCAAGAGATTCTCCGCGTCTACAATCCCCTTATATACTCAAAAATAAATACAATCAATTATTTTTACTTTAGAATAATCATATATAATTAAATTTAGATTTATAACCAATATCTAATTTTAAAAAAAAAATTAAATTAATATTATTGCAACTTGATCGAGAACCAAATTCAATATAATTACACGAATTCTTCATGTTTTAATAAATTAAAATACCAAATTGTGCATATTATTTTCTTTTATTATGTATGATTAACTAATAAATATACATTCTTTCCTTTTTCTTTCTTTCCATTTTTTTTTAACAAAAGATAAAAAGATTTAACACAGGCATGAAGGTAGGAAAGTAAATAATCAAATAAAGAGATTATTATAAATGCAAAGGTATTGTATTTTTTACATATTAATTAATCTACATCGGAGTTCTGTAACATAAATGTAATTAAAAAAAGGAAAAAACCATTATAATAAAAATATGAAAAAGTATAAGAAGCAAAAATGTTTGAGATAGAGTTGATAAAAATAATCCCTACTCACTTCATATACATCATTGTGAAATTCAAATCAACAAAAATACTACCTATTAGAAAAATAAATAGGCCTAAACTACATTACAATAAAAACTATAAATACACACAACTACAACTATTACAAGAAAACTAATATGTAAACTCCTATTAACTACCCCAAGTTCAAAACACATCCTAACTATGAAAAATAGAAAAAAAGGGGCAATTACAATTTTTCTTCAAAATGTAATAACCTTAGTATATATAATGTAATATATATATATATTGTAAAATTTATTTTAGAGAAAATACATCATCCATCAAATACAGTTGAAGTTTTGGCTCTCATGTAACCCTGCAATCACATTGAGAGCATTATTTCAATACAATCTATTTATTCAACCAAGTAATAAGAGTATAAGACATGCATCCCAAAAAAAAGAAAAAAAAAACAAATTTCAACACTTTTATGCACATAAAAAGAAAATAAAAAAAACTTTAAAAATATTGAAAAATATATACCTACATAAGGGTACCCATAAGAGCATCAAGTTCCATCCGACAACCAAGTTACACAGATAATTTCTATACCCATATGTAGATTATAATACATAGTAAGAACTCAAATAAAATAAGGAAAGAAATAATTTAAACAATTAATATATTATATCAAACTCATTTAACTAAAATATAAGTATAATATAATGAATGTATAACCTAAAAGAAACGTATAATATATATCTAAAACGCATTAAAAAAAGAGAATATATTTAACAATTCCATTAAAAAATTAATTGAAACATAAAAAAACACATTAAGAATATAAGATATATTATAATTTGCAAAAACAAATAAAATCATTATTAACATTCAAAAACCCAAAGTCTCTAAGATAATTTGTTAACATCGAAATCCCCAATTTGAAGCTTAAAAAAATCTAAATAAAAATTATAATTTGTTATTATAATTTGTTATCTAAGTGAAATTTTATAAGATCTATATAATATACTCTAAAAATATTTTTTATCCGATATCAAAAAAGTCAGACAACAAAAAAATTATATAAATTAATAATACATAAAAGTAATCATATGTTTTTTTTAAGGAAAATTACTTATAATTATTAATATTCATACTAAGAAAATTAAGAAAAAGGTGTAATTTTAATTTTCAATTAACTTAAACTAAAAATATATATGTTTAATTTATATTAATTATAAACTATGAATTTTGAAGATATATGAACACTTATCCATTAACCAGTTAATTTGATAATTAAGAGCATGTTTGACATTATTTATTTTTTCTATTTATAAATTCACCTACTATTGATTTGACAACTACTCAACAATTACCACACATTTTAAATTTTAATTAAATCTCCACCACTCATTTTCACTCTTTATAAATTCACTCTATAAACTTAACCAAACGGACCCTAAATTTATCTATAATTTAAAAAATTAAATAATGATAATTATATGTCATTTATTAAATGGATAAGGAAGAAGAGAATAAAAAAATTAAAAAAATTTAAAAATTCATAAGACAGCAGGAGTTACCGTAATATAATATAAAATATCGAAAAAGACCCTGATAACAAACTTTTAGAGAGAAAACTGCGGTATAAAGGTACCACAGATTAATTTCCTTTAATTAATATATAGATTAATTGACAGTATTAAATAGTAATCTCATCAATATTTTATCATTAATGGCACCCAAGATGTACATGTTGAGGGCCGTCAATAAATTTATATATAATCCCTCCATCTCGATTATTTGATCACATTTGTTTTTTTTATAAGTATTAAGAAATGTGTGTTAGAAAGGCATATTTTGTGATTCGTGTTCTAAATTTGTCTTTATTTAATTAATAAAATTCAAAATTAACAGTGATAATTAGAGTATTAAATAGGATTAGATTTTTAAAGTAATGCAAATTAGATATTTTAATATAGAAAAAGACCATATATTTGGTACATCAAAAAAAAAGGACCAAATAATTGGGATGGAGAGAGTAATTAATTGAACTTTCTTACTTTTTCAAGCATTTAATTTACTTTAATAATGTTCTTCTATTAAATGAATAATTATACTCATATCGTGCTGTGAATTATTTACATATCATGTAAACGAATTATGTTTTGACACAAGATCAGGGTTGGTTGTAGCCCTATGCAGGGCCAAATTTTTTCTTTAAATTTATATAGGAAAAAATTTAAAAAAATTTATATTATTCCTATTAAATTTATAATTGTTTCTATTACAGCCCATATAAATTAAATTCCTAGGTCTGCTACTGCACAAGATCATTTCATTATGAGAAAGTATAAATTTATTGATCGTGGAATAAAATTTTACCCACGTGACTATATACGCTTTGATGTCTTAATATGCATTATTTCTTTTATATATTCTTACATGAATTTGCGACTATGAATATATTGAATATTGATGATAGACCTCTTCCATTGAGGCATATACACAAGGAGAAAGAATATGGCATGTGAAACTTTGATTATCATGTGAATTGTGGAATGAATATAGATTGTCTTTGTATTGGTACTACAATTGATGTTATTTTCTCAATTGGTACACACACTGTGTTTTTACACTTTTAGAATATATTCAACTATTCTAAATTCATTAAAAAACTTTCATATAGTTAAATTTCAAACTTTTTTCTACCCGTGCTTCGCACGATTACTATACTAGTATATCTAAATCAAAAATAGTCTAAACAAGTTTTCCCTTCCAAATTGCTGACGTCATGACAGATGTCATATTTTATTTTTTATTTTTTTTATTTTACTCTTTTCTTTTTTGAAATGGCTAATTAATGCAATTTAACCTTGACATTTTTTATTATTGTGTGATCTAACACTAACATTTAAAACTTGGTCATTTTTACATTGAAGCTCACTTTTTTTATCGCAATATAATATATTTTTTTACTTAAAAAGACAATAAATGATTTAAATCAATTGTAACATCTACGCCATCTATTGTTGCTCTGTAAATTAATTGATTGCATCATACTTTGCCTATTTTGTACCTTTTTCCCCTAACATGGAATTTGAAATTCCATTTTCAGTTTTCCAAAGAAACATATAGATATTGAATTCCTTCCATGAATATATATTATATATATATATTTAAATTAAGAGTAGTCTAAACAAGTTTTCACCCCTAAATTGCTGACATCATGTTGATGTGATATTTTATTTTTTGTTTATTTTATTCATTTATGTTTTGAAATGGCCAATTCCACAATTTAACATTCACATTTGATCTTATAGCGCTATTTAATCTTAGCCTTTCAAACTTGACAATTTCAACATTAAATCTTTTTTATATATAGACACACATACGCACACACGCTTAAAAAGATAATAATACCATCTAATTCTCATTAACTTAAAATCTGTTTCTTAATTATATTATATTTATCTAAATGAAGTTTAGTTTCTATCTATTTCCTGTCTTTGACTGGTACTGTAAGATAATTGATGACATCACGTTTTGTCTATTTTCGCATATCTTCCCGATTCCCATTTCCCAAAGAAACAAATAAAGATTAAATTTTTTCCATGATTTTAATATATGCAAAACAAATACAATCAAACACATTGTAAGTTTGCAGAAAATGATTGTAATGAGAAATGTTAGATGACTTATATTTCTTTGCAAGGAAAAGGGCTTGTTGAAATATCATCAACGGCAGTTGGTAGAAAGCTATAACTTCAGAAAGCTAAATACTTGGTAAGTTTGTATTTACACTATAACTTCAGAAAGCTATTGTGAACTTCATTCACCTCAAAAATTAATTTCTAATAAATTTCTCATAAGCATTGATTCTTCTTTTAGGCCAATTCCCTCTTTTATAATTTTGAGTTCCAAAATTATATAAAATGAAAATTTCTAAAATTTCAAAGATATTTAGAATACTAATACAAAATTAAGATGGGGGGCTATATTTAATAAATAAGTTACGCTATTTGAATGAAATGTGCATATAAAAATTAAAAAAAAAATGACATATAAAAGAATTTTATTTTTCAATATTTTTTTTTATCATTTTTGTAAATCCTTTTGTCTCTTCTTTTATCCAAATAGAATTATTCTTAATGAGTAAGGATCTATAACCATGTCATGCAAGTTGATTGGTCGCATTGAATATAGGAAAAGATTTCTGTTAATGTACATTTATCTTTAATATTTTCTACTAATGTATAAATGTTTCTCATTCATTTTTCAAATTCTTATTATTATATTTTTTAACGTTATTCATTTTTTATATTTTCAACTAATGTACATATTAATGTTTTCTATATATTTTTCAAATTCTTATTGTTATACATTTTTAAGGTTATTTTTCCCATGCATCACACGGGCGCTATACTAGTTATTACTATATCTTGAGCAAGTAAATATAAAGGCACTGCAGGAAATGGGGAAAAGAAACATAAATCTAGTTTTTTTTTTTCTTTCTTAAATGTTTAGGGAGGTATTGAAAGAGAAAGGAATCTAACTCTTAACCAAGGATTTGGGATGTTATAGGACCACATGTGGCTTGACGAACGATAAATCTAGGTTGGTCTTCAAAACAATAGAGAAGAAAACAGAGAAAAGCTCAAACCAAAAATGAGCCTGAAAATCTCCTCCACGAAAGGGGCAAAAAAGAAAAAGAAAAATGTGCCTAAAAATTGTCCTTCCAATATATGGCTGCTTGGCTAAAATTGTTTTGGTCCTTGCGTGAATTTGGATTTGAAGAAAATATTAATATTGTTTCATACTCGGGAGTCAAAGTGATGTAAAGTGCAGTCTAAAATTCACACAGATCGACTAGTATGGATTACAGATGGAAAGAAATTAAATTCTTTTATTCGACGTACATCAACCAAGAAAACACTACAACCTAGTTAGTAATCGACATAAATATTAAACATAATTGACCAACAGTTCTTTAACAGGTTCGGTTGGGTTACAAGAAGATTGGTAAAAGAAAAAAAAAAAAAACTTAGAAATAGAAAAATATAGTTTTGACAAATATAACAATCTCATGTAGCAAAAACTATATTTTTCTATTTCTAAGTTTTTTTTT
>CAVNYN010210904.1:0-35932 GCA_963692815.1 Nyctanthes arbor-tristis | reverse complement strand
ATAATGTAATATATATATATATATATATTGTAAAGTTTATTTTAGAGAAAATACACTATCCATCAAATACAGTTGAAGTTTTAGCTCTCATGTAACCCTGCAATCACATTGAGAGCATTATTTCAATACAATCTATTTATTCAACCAAGTAATAAGAGTATAAGACATGCATACCAAAAAAAAGAAAAAAAAAACAAATTTCAACACTTATATGCACATAAAAAGAAAATAAAAAAACTTTAAAAATATTGAAAAATATATACCTACATAAGGGTAACCATAAAAGCATCAAGTTCCATCCGACAACCAAGTTACACAGATAATTTCTATACCCATGTGTAGATTATAATACATAGTAAGAACTCAAATAAAATAAGGAAAGAAATAATTTAAACAATTAATATATTATATCAAACTCATTTAACTAAAATATAAGAATAATATAATGAATGTGTAACCTAAAAGAAACGTATAATATATATCTAAAACGCGTTAAAAAAGAGAATATATTTAACAATTCCATTAAAAAATTAATTGAAACATCAACAAACACATTAAGAATATAAGATATATTAAAATTTGCAAAAACAAATAAAATCATTATTCACATTCAAAAACCCAAAGTCGCTAAGATAATTTGTTAACATCGAAATCCCCAATTTGAAGCTTAAAAAATCTAAATAAAAATTATAATTTGTTATTATAATTTGTTATCTAAGTGAAATTTTATAAGGTTATGTTAACCAAATAGTAATGTAAATTTGTTATTATCATGTTAAGATAACTATAATTTACAGCAAATTTTAACTTGATTGTCATCACTAACACAAATAGATATAATTTTATTTTTTATACTAATTTAGATAAATGAAATTGTACGAAATAATCAATAGTAGAGCCATATAATATATTCTAAAAATATTTTTTATCCGAAATCAAGAAAGCCAGACAACATAAAAATTATATAAATTAATAATACATAAAAGTAACCATATGTTTTGTTAAGGAAGGTTACTTATAATTATTAATATTCGTACTACGAAAAATTAAGAAAAAAGTACAATTGTAATTTTCCGTTAACTTAAACTAAAAATATATGTTTAATTTATATTAATAATAAACTATGAATTTTGAAGATATATGGACAATTATCCATTAGTTAGTTTGTTATTATAACTTGTTATTATAATTTGTTATCTAAGTGAAATTTTATAAGGTTATATTAAACAAATAATGTAAATTTGTTATTATCATGTTAAGATAACTATAATTTACAGTAAATTTTAACTCAATTGTTATCGTTAACACAAATATATATAATTTTATTTTTTACACTAATTTAGATAAATGATATTGTATGAAATAATTAATAGTTGAGTTATATAATATACTCTAAAAATATTTTTTATCCGACATCAAAAAAGTCAGACTACATAAGAATTATATAAATTAATAATACATAAAAGTAATCATATGTTTTTTTAAGGAAAATTACTTATAATTATTAATATTCATACTAGGAAAATTAAGAAAAACGTGTAATTTTAATTTTCAGTTAACTTAAACTAAAAATATATATATGTTTAATTTATATTAATTATAAACTATGAATTTTGAGGATATATGGACACTTATCCATTAACCAGTTAATTAGATAATTAAGAGCCTGTTTGATATTATTTATTTTTTCTATTTATAAATTCACCTACTATTAATTTGACAACTACTCAACAATCACCACACATTTTAAATTTTAATTAAATCTCCACCACTCATTTTCACTCTTTATAAATTCACTTTATAAACTTAACCAAACGGGCTCTAAATTTATCTATAATTTAAAAAATTAAATAATGATAATTATATATTAGTTATTAAATGGATAAGGAAGAAGATAATAAAAAAATTAAAAAATTTTAAAAATTCATAAGACAGCAGGAGTTCCCAAAATATAATATAAAATATCGAAAAAGACCCTAATAACAAACTTTTAGAGGGAAAATTACAGTACAAAGGTACCGCAGACTAATTTCCTTTAATCAATATATAGATTAATTGACAATAATAAATAGTAATCTCATCAATATTTTATCACTAATGGCACCCAAGATGTACATATTGAGGGCCGTCAATAAATTTATACATAATCCCTCCATCTCGATTATTTGATCACATTTGTTTTATATAAGAATTAAGAAATGTGTGTTAGAAAGGCATATTTTGTTATTCGTGTTCTTAATTTGTCCATATTTAACTAATAAAATTCAAAATTAATAGTGATAATTAAAGTATTAAATAGGATTAGATTTTTAAAGTAATGCAAATTAGATATTTTAATATAGAAAAGACCATATATATGGTACATCCAAAAAAAAGGACCAAGTAATTGGGATGGAGAGAGTAATTAATTGAACTTTCTTACTTTTTCAAGTATTTAATTTACTTTAATAATGTTCTTCTATTAAATGAATAATTATACTCATATCGTGCTATGAATTTTTTACATATCATGTAAACGAATTCTGTTTTGACACAAGATCAAGGTGGATGTAGCCCTATGCCGGGCCAATTTTTTTTTTTTTAAATTTATATAGAAAAAAATTTAAAAAATTTATATTAGTCCTATTAAATTTACAATTGTTTCTATTACAGCCCGTATAAATTAAATTCCTAGGTCTGCTACTGCACAAGATCATTCCATTATGAGAAAGTATGAATTTATTGTTCGTGGAATAAAATTTTACCCACATGACTATATACGCTTTGATGTCTTAATATCCATTATTTCTTTTATATATTCTTACATGAATTTGCGACTATGAATATATTGAATATTGATGATAAACCTCTTCCATTGAGGCATATGCACAAGGAGAAAGAATATGGCATGTGGAACTTTGATTATCGTGTGAATTGTGGAATGAATATGGATTGTCTTTGTATTGGTACTACCATTGATGTTATTTTCTCAATTGGTACACACACTATGTTTTTACACTTTTAGAATATATTAAACTATTCTAAATTCATTAAAAAACTTTCACATAGTTAAATTTCAAACTTTTTTCTGCCCATAATTCGCACTATTATTATATTAGTATATCTAAATCAAAAATAGTCTAAACAAGTTTTCCCTTCCAAACTGCTAACGTCATGACATATGTCATATTTTATTTTTTATTTTTTTATTTTACTCTTTTCTTTTTTTAAATGGCTAATTAATGCAATTTAACCTTGACATTTCTTATTATTGTGTAATCTAACTCTAACATTTAAAACTTGGTCATTTTTACATTGAAGCTTACTTTTTTAATCGCAATATAATATTTTTTTTACTTAAAAAGACAATAAATGATTTAAATCAATTGCAACTTCTACTCCATCTATTGGTGCTCTATAAATTAATTGATTGCATCATACTTTGCCTATTTTGTACCTTTTTCCCCTAACATGGAATTTGAAATTCCATTTTCGGTTTTCCAAAGAAACATATAGATATTGAATTCTTTCCATGAATATATATTATGTATATATATATATATATATATATTTAAATCAAGAGTAGTCTAAACAAGTTTTCACCCCTAAATTGCTGACATCATGTTGATGTGATATTTTATTTTTTTATTATTTTATTCATTTATGTTTTGAAATGGCTAATTCCGCAATTTAACATTCACATTTAATCTTGTTGCGCTATTTAATCATAGCCTTTCAAACTTGACAATTTCAACATCAAATCTTATTTATATATAGACACACATGCGCACACACACTTAAAAAGATAATAAAACCATCTAATTCTCATTAACTTAAAATCTGTTTCTTAATTATATTATATTATATTTATCTAAATGAAGTATAGTTTCTATCTATTTCCTGTCTTTGACTGGTTCTATAAGATAATTGATGACATCCTGTTTTGTCTATTTTCGCATATCTTCCTCGATTCCCATTTCCCAAAGAAACAAATAAAGATTAAATTTTTCCATGATTTTAATATATGCAAAACAAATACAATCAAACACGTTGTAAGTTTACAGAAAATACATGTAATGAGAAATGTTAGGTGACTTATATTTCTTTGCAAGGAGAATGGCTTGTTGAAATATCATCACCGGCAGTTGGTAGAATTAAACACTTGGTAAGTTTGTATTTACACTATAGCTTCAGAAAGCTATTGTGAACTTCATTCACATCAAAAATTCAATCTCTAATAAATTTTTCATAAGTATTGATTCTTCTTTTAGGCCAGTTCCCTCTTTTATAATTTTGAGTTCCAAAATTATATAAGATGGAAATTTCTAAAATTTCAAAGATATTTAGAATACTAATACAAAATTAAGATGGGGGTGCTATGTTTAATAAATAAGTTATACTATTTGAATGAAATGTGCATATAAAAATTAAAAAAAAAATTGACATATAAAAGAATTTTATTTGTCAATTTTTTTTATCATTTTTGTAAATCCTTTTGTCTCTTCTTTTATCCAAATAGAATTATTCTTAATGAGTAAGGATCTATAACCATGTCATGCAAGTTCATTGGTCGCACTGAATATAGGAAAAGATTTCTGTTAATGTACATTCATCTTTTATATTTTCCACTAATGTATAAATGTTTCTCATTCATTTTTCAAATTCCTATTATTATATTTTTTAACGTTATTCATTTTTTATATTTTCAAATAATATACATATTAATGTTTTCTATATATTTTTCAAATTCTTATTGTTATACATTTTTAATGTTATTTTTCCATGCATCACACGGGCGCTATATTAGTTATTATTATATCTTGAGCAAGTAAATATAAAGGCACTGCAGGAAATGGGGAAAAGAAACATAAATCTAGTTTTTTTTTTCTTTTTTAAATGTTTAGGGAGGTATTGTAAGAGAAAGGAATCTAACTCTTAACCAAGGATTTGGGATGTTATAGGACCACATGAGGCTTGACGAACAATAAATCTAGGTTGGTCTTCAAAACAATAGAGAAAAGAAAACAAAGAAAAGCTCAAACCAAAAATGAGCCTGAAAATCTCCTCCACGAAAGGGGCAAAAAAGAAAAAGAAAAATGTGCCTAAAAATTGTCCTTCCAATATATGGCTGCTTGGCTAAAATTGTTTTGGTCCTTGCGTGAATTTGGATTTGAAGAAAATATTAATATTGTTTCATACTCGGGAGTCAAAGTGATGTAAAGTGCAGTCTAAAATTCACACAGATCGACTAGTATGGATTACAGATGGAAAGAAATTAAATTCTTTTATTCGACGTACATCAACCAAGAAAACACTACAACCTAGTTAGTAATCGACATAAATATTAAACATAATTGACCAACAGTTCTTTAACAGGTTCGGTTGGGTTACAAGAAGATTGGTAAAAAAAAAAAAAAAAAACTTAGAAATAGAAAAATATAGTTTTGACAAATATAACAATCTCATGTAGCAAAAACCAAAATTCATCACAAGCCCTGTTCGGCTCATGGCAGACTTTCCAGAACGGCGTTGCAACTTGCAAGCAAAAATTGGAAATCGGACGCAAGTTCTGTGATCATTTAAAGCCATCTGCTCTGATAGTCAATTGGTTTGATGCCATTGTTCGAAAGCCACCAAGGCCTCCTTTGTATGACGCCACCATCTTGTTGTCCATAAAAAAGGCTTAACTTCAGGACTAAAAAAATGAGTTCTAGAAAGTTGGCTTAGATCTTGGTAAGCTTTGCATAAATTTGGAGCTTGATATTTCTGTTTAGTTACACTTTATACTGTTTAGCATTCGTTGTTCGTTGTAGCTTAAAACATTGTTTACATCCACGTTTTGATATGCTTTATGCTTTTTTTGCCCCCTGAAAGGGATATGCTTTATGCCTTTTAGATACAACACAAAGGATGTATTTATTTATTTGTTTAATATTTTTCTCCTCATATTGGACAAAGGAAATTGGCTAACGTTAAATTCATTCAATTAGAGGCATCATAGTTGAAGAATAAGATATTAGTGTAACTAAACAATTTTTTTTTTTTTTTTGTTTAATGTAACACATCTTAAGTTCTTCACGTTTTGTTGTCCTTTCATTAATTCATTTTTTCCCCTGGTTACCATCTTTAACCCTTTTTAATAATAGTAAAATCTGTTTATACAGATTCCTCCCCCCAAAAATAAAAATAAAAAAATTATTTATTTCTTTATGCAGGCGTAAAAATACCTTGTTCACCAACCCACGTGGCCAGACTTGGCGTACACTTTTGACGTGACACACACATAGTTGGACACGACGCACACATGACCGCCATGTGTGTCGGCTATGTGTGTACCACGTCATAAGTGGGTGGTGTAACCCTACCCACAGTGGGCGGGTGAACGCAACTCATAAAATCACTCTATAATAACTGTTTACTTTTGTGCTAGATGAAAAGATTGTAGAGAAGGAGAATTGAACTTTTAAGTTGCTCATTTGAATATCTCGTTGAGAACGCATTTTTCTAGCAATAACAACTAACAAAAGTAAAGATCCTTAACACAATTAATTAATATTTGGTGCACGAATAAAATTTGTCCTTCCAATAAATCTCCCCAACCGCTATAAAAAATAGCCTATTACTGTTTATTTGTTTGTCCCATTCTATCCTCTACTTCCTCTCCTTTCCACAAAACCTTGCAATATAGCCGTATACTAATTAGTTGATATTATTTTTGATTATTATATAGTCTCTCCGTCTTATATATATAACCTTGTTTATTTTTTTACAAAGATTAAGAAAAGTTATGCGAAAACTAAGGATGCGTTCTCTTTACTGTTGTTAGAAAGGTTTTATGTTTTCAGTTTTCTAAAACGTAAAAATGCGTACTGTTTTATATTTTTAAAAATGCAATTGAGAAAACAACTTCAAAATTTGTAAAGAAAATTAAAAACAACTTTTTCTTATTTTTGATTTTTTTATGTTAAAAGTTAAAAAAGCGGACAATGCATTTTTGAAATTTAAACTTTACATTAATTACATTTAAATCCCAATATTTATTTTTATTTTCATTTTATTTCTATTTTCTATTTGTAATTTTCTAAAATAGAAAGCAAAACGTGTTTTTTATTTTCTTTAAACAGCAGCATCAAAATAGAAAACTCAAAACGTATTTTTAATTGAAAATAGAAAACTAAAACATAAAGAGAAGGCAACCTAAAATTTTAGAAGGATTTTTCCTATATAGGCAAATGAGAGTAATAGCTACTACTAAGCACACTAAAATAAGTTTATTTTCGTAAAAGGACATATAATAATTATTCAAATAAGAAATATGACTGAGACATATATAAGATCTCATTCACACGTTAGACGTCTGGCGGGATATGCCGCCACGCGTCATATATGGCCTGCTTTGATTAAACAATCCACATGTGGCATGTGGGTTGTCTAATTAGAGCGCACCACATATGAAGGCTGGCAGCATTTCCCACTGGACATCTAGTATTTGATCAAAATTACTATCACCATTGGTCATGCGAACACCAATATTGGTTTCTTTCATATGTTGTAGTTGTCGGATGGTGCCAGATCATATGGGCCTGAAAAGGGCTAAGTTTGTGTGTGTGAGGGAGAATGTGAACATTAAGGGTCTCTGGCCCAGAAAAAGTTCTTAGGTCGCTCACTTTCCTTCTTCAACTTCTAGGTTCCTCCTCTCTTTTTTGTCAAACTAATCTTTCCTTTTCTCCTTCTCCTCTATATTTAGAATCGGCCTGATACTAATTAACCAAATAGGTTGATTAGGGGCCCCAGTTGAGAAGCGTCGAAAAGCTTGCAGTTGAGTGTTTTGAAACATGTGTCCAAAAAATAGAATAGAAATAATGTATATACTATGCCTAAAGGCGAGGAATCATCCGCTCCCGTTCAGTTCATGTGACGAACCGAACTAGGTCCCGAATTTGGCGAACTACCAGATCTAGCTTAAGATCTCCATTTCGTCGTACGATATATCGATCCGGAGAACTTACTTTCAGTTGTAAGTCATCCATTCTCTTTTTATCTAAAGCGATGCTAGGCTGCTTCACAGAGGTGCGCTTCGCTCGGCCACATGATGAACATGTTTTAAGCTAACTACATGTCGAGTGCTTTGTTCTTTAGCCTAGCGGTAAAGTTATGTATTTAAGTCTCCATCTTCCTACTTATAGGTCAAATGTTCAATTCTTTATATCCACAAATTTGATTTTTTTAAGGGTCAATTTAAATATTCATTTTTTTTGTTTAATAATAGTTACAATTCTTGTGAATTTCATTAAATTTCAAAAACTAAATTTGTAGTATAATTTTATTAAAAAATAGCTCTCTTAGTGTTTTAATAATGTATATATGCTTCTTAAATGATAAAATATAATGTCTTATAAATTGAAAACTATTAAAACATATTAAAATGAAAATTCCATTGAATACTATTAAAATGTTTACTTATTTTACTCACATTTTTCAAAATAAAAGTTAAATATTTAAAGTTCAAACAGTTAAAATTGTAAACTAGATTTTTTTCACTCGTGCAATGAGTCACAATGTACATTTATATTAAAATTGACGTGTGAATATGAACATTATGACATGTTATAAATAAAGCACAATATACTAGTTGACATACGAATTGACATACGAATTACAATTCACCATGGGATGTTAGTAGTAAAATACCTGAGCTCGTAATTTTGATCTCCTCCAAACACAGTGTAAGTTCACACGTCCAACCTTATATAAAATTTTAATAATTAGTAGTCAAATAACTATATATGACAATTTGACTCATTGACCCATAGACCCATAGAGACTTGTCTTTAACAGGATTGACCCGTCATGCCTAATCGGAGCAAAAGAACAGGTATGGGCAATATTGCTTGCCCCACCATGGGTCTAAGGCAGGTGCGGGTTAGGTTGGACCTACACCATAGACCCGTGACCCATCAAGCATTTTTCTTTTTTTTTTTAATTTTTAATAAATATAGTTCTAAAAATTTGTAGAAATTATTGTATATGGTAATTTGACCCATCGATTTATAAATCCATGGCAATTTATTTTTACTTTTTTATTATGTTATTTTTTTGAAAGAATTTTTCTATCGAATTGAAAGAATCATATTATTATATTAATTAATATTTAGAACTTTAAAATTCTAAATAAAGGTTTTATTTTATTCTATGTTCATTAATTAATAATGTGTTGTACATAAACATTAATTGAAAGGAAAAAAATGTATGAGTCCTTTCATAGGTCACAGTGACGTTCAACATCGCCCCATGACAGAACTTGTATTGACCTACCCTATGAATTTGTAGGTCTGGAGCGCGTCTAGGGTGACTTCAAGACGTGTGGAGTTGGTCCAGGGTATGGCAAACCCACTCCAAGCTCTCCCTATTGCCATCGTTATAAATAATCACATTATAATCAACTATTGCAACTATGAGTTTAGCCTCTCACCCGTGAGTTATACGGGAAGACTAATTTTCAAAAAAGTTCAATAACAATGAATAACAAAATATTGGATAAATGCGTGTTATCGGATTTGCATAATAAAAATAATAGATATACAGTCTTGATTTAGTTTTTGACTAGTTAAATTAATAGTTTATTAATACTATATTAATAGTTATCTACTTATGTGCTCGATTAATACTTTACTATATTTTACTTTTAAATCATCTAACCTATTTAATATTATTAGTTAACAGTCTAATAATATGTATCGGACATGCTCATACCTGTATTCGCTCGAATGACGTTCTAACAATTTTTATACTCGTGAGAAAATACCCTTTCAACGTACCTTTTTTTATTTATAAAATTTAAAATTGATAATTATAATTAAAATATTAAAGAGGGATATATTTGTAAAGAAATATAAGTTATACTTTTTAATATAAAAGTAGATCATATATTTGGGACATTCTAAAAAAGAAATTAAGATAAGATAATCAAAATGAAAGGAGTAATTTTTTGTTCACAAAAAAATTCATTTTCTTCTTGTGGATTTCATGTTTCTTTGTTCACAAAATTTTCACTAATATCTTTACCAAATTAAAATATCAATCAATTAGTGTTCAATCCATACGTTGCATGGAGAGATAAATTCCCAATGTTTCATATAAAAAAATTAATTACATAAATTGTAAAAAAAACAATGAATGGTCACGATAATAATTAAATCAAATGAAATAACATAAATTCAGTTGATATTTTGAAGACTTCACATAAACAGAGGAAAAAGACTAAAAAAAATAAATACATCGTCTGCAACCTGACTGTTGTAATATAAATAATATAGAAACAAAGATTATTATAAATTTTAACAAAGATTTTCAAGTTTGATCATTAATTTTAAGAAAATAAATTTTAACTATATATTATTATAACAGAATTATATTATGTCTCTTCAACTATTGGTGTGGCGTAAATAAATAGATTTTTATTGCACAAAAAAGGAGAATAAATCAGTTGATTTACCTTAAGTTATTCTGAGCTAAGTTTCCATTTATAATATAAGTTATTTTGAAATAGGTTTCGAAGTTATTTTGAAATAAATTTTGGTTTCCATATTATCAAGTACTCTGAGAACGAAATTTTGAAAGCCGAATAAACATAAATAAATAAATAAATAGAAATAATACAAGACAATTATTTTATAATGCATTTAGTAGCGGGAAGAATAATTCTAAAAAATACTAATCCATAAAAAATTGAACAGTTACTTGCTGTCAAATTTAAATCAGTATCGGATAATAAAAATTGTAAAAACTCATAATTATATGTAATGCTAAAAAATTAGAAATGACAAAACTAAAGTAAAAAATGTATATAAAAAACTAATAAATTAATATAAATTATTGAAAACTCATGATGAATATCTAAATAAGAAAATTTTAGATTTTAAAACTTGAAAATCAGGCTTATAAGTTTTCCCAATTTTTTTATTTCGTTTTAACATATGTGTCCCCTTTATTGCACTACCTAAATTAGTGAGTTAACTTTGCGTTCACAAAATATGTATATTGACAAAACTATGCTAATTCCAAATTATTCTATATTTAGAAGACTTTCAGTAAGAAACCCAATCATGGAGATCAATAGTGGTTGAATCCTAATTTCTTTAACAATTTTTTTTTGTTTTTTACTTACAGATCTAGAGCTTTATGCGTGGCAAGCAGCAATGTAAAATTTTTATAGACAAAAATTTTAAAAAGTTTATCAAATTGGAATAATATTAAGCAACAATACTTAAATGAATTAATTTCACAAAGGGCCCCTAACCTTTGAGCTAAAGGTTTCGTCTCCAACCTCTTTTTTCACTCTCTTGGGTTCTCAACTTTTCATAAATGCTCACAAGAGGTCCATTTTATCACTATTCCCTCAAATTTTCATGCAAAATAACGATTATACCCTTTTAACTTTTTAATTTTGAAAACATAATATTTAAAAATAATAAAATAAAAAAAATTAAACAAAGAGAGAAACCCTACCCCAACTCTACCTCACCCCTCCCCTCCCGAGACAAAATTAAAAAATATTTGCCAGAATACTGCCATTTCGCGCAGAAAGGGAGGGATTCACCCCCCTAAAAGGGGCTAGAAAACGGCAACATGTTGCTGCTGTTTCTAGCAGCAGGCACTTCTATTGCCATAAACGGTAGCAACATACTGTTGTTTTCTCCCCTCCCCCCAATTTTCAGTAGAAATGGGAGGGATTCAACCCCGCAAAAGCGATTTCTATCATTTTTTGCCTTTTTTGGTGGCTAGGAAACAGCTGTAATTTGCTGCCAGAAAAAGGGGAGGGGGGAGTGAATCCACCCCTTTTTCTGTTAGAAATGCGCCGCCATTTCCAGTAGAAATTGGGGAATTCACCCCTTTTTGGCCGCCGAAAATGGTAGCATCCCGACGGCCATTTCTAGCAGCAGGTCTTGGGTGGGTGGGTGGGGTTTTCTCTCTCTGTTTTTTTTGAAATTTTTTGTTATTTTATTATTTTTAAATATTTGTTTTTAAAATTAGAAAATTAAAAGGTTATAATCGTCATTTTTCATAAAAAATTAAGGGAATAGTATCAAAATAGACCTTTCGTGAGTATTTCTAAAAGGTTGGGGACCTATAAAAGTGAAAAAAAAAGTTGGCATGAAACTAATTCTTAGCTCAAAAGTTGGTGACCTTTTGTCAATTTAACCCTACTTAAAGCTAATGTCCCGCTCCCTGTAACAACTGTGTCACGATGCATAGATATATATAATCACTACATCCATACAATGTATGAAAGCGTTGCATAAACTGTCATGATTTCCAGAAAATTTAATTCAACTTTATAATTTCTACGCAATCTATGACGTTAAATAATGATAAATAATAAAATAAATAGTAATAATAGAAAAATGATATTTTTTGGGGTTTAGTTTCCATAGATTCAAGGACCCTAAGAAAGGAAAATTTGAAAATTATATGAAGATAAAATTTTGTGAGTTTAGAAGAGGAGGAATTATGGAATGAATTTTGAAAATTATGGGAATATTCAAAATTGAAGGGATAAGGGAAAAATATGTGAAATCATAGTAATTCTCGAGAAAGGTGTGTCTTTAAGGGTAAAGAAGAATTATATAATTATTCTAATAATATTTTAATAGTTTGTCTTTGAGACAATTTATGTTTATTAACAGAACATTAGTTTCATTCACCTGTTATAGGGATTCCTATGCTTTAACAAATTAAATAAATAAAATAATTTGATTTCAATAGATTCAAGGAGTCTAAGAAAGGGAAAAATATATGAAAGCATAGTAATTCAAAAAAAAAAAAAAGTGCGGCTTTAAGGGCAATTTATGTTAATTGACATATCATTAGTTTCATTAACTCATTATGGGTATTACAATACTTTCATAAATTAAATAAATATAATAGAAAAATAAAGCCAATTGGTGTACTGTCTCTAGAGGTAGTCATCCAACCCAAAGCGTTGTGCAATATCATGATGAATTTAGTAAAATTATGAACGGAAAAAAGTACAATTGAAAATTTAAATTTAATTAAAAACTACTGTATTATATATGATATACATGTATTATATATATACTATCTATAATATTATATTCTTTAATGCGACTAATCCACCACTCTCAATTGCTTTTCTTTTACCGTTTCATGTGAAGGTAGGGCTCCAATTTTTAACCAAAACTAAATCCAACATTGGCATCAACAACTCAAACAACCAGTAAAATAATGAACAACATCAACTTTAATGCAATTTTTTCATATGCGGTACCTATTAGAATACATCACATGATTGGAAACTTGTAATAGAGTTCGGTTCTCCATCAAGTGTAAACTCAGCAAATAGCACGAGGGGAAAAATCTAGAAAGTATCATTACTGACTTTGCTTTATCAAAGTCTATTACAACCTACAAATTCACTTGAGCAACACTAAAAGAAAACGATGTGTTTAGCCCTACTCCAACAGAAGACCCCCGTCGAAAAGAGAAGCACCACTTATTAGAATAAGCATGGAATTTCATATCAAAGGAAACTGAACTATCACTGAATGGTTGAAGTACAATGGAGCTTGTTCTAGTGGTTTTGGATGCGGTATGAGTGTTGGGAAATATAAAAGTAAATTGCTGCAAAATATAAGAATGAACCTGTTTTGAGTAAGCCGATAATCCTTTAGGCTGTGAATCACGTATTGCTTAATAAAAATCTATGGAACAATGGGTTTCTCCAAAAAGAGACATAATAGTAGAATAAGAACCGTAATATTCATAAGTAACTTCCAAACCCACAGAATGAGCACAAAACTATAGAAAATATATAGCATACCCGAGTTCCTGTCCACACATAGAATATTCATCTCTCACTTATTCATAAATTATAAATAACACAATACATGAGCATATTATAAGTCACTGCTGAATACCATGAACATCGTTTTCGAGCCTCCATTCAAACAACTGACCAACTGAAATACTGTCCTCGATATTTTGGTAAGTTAGTAGTGAAGAAACAATTTCACTAAGGAAAGATCTTTTTCTAATCATCTTGTGGGCCTTTTTGACATCTCCTCTCTCGTCTTCAAAAAAAAAAAAAAAAATGAATTAAAGCTTATTTGTGGCAAGTTTGATGAACAAATGACAAGGATTTAATATCTAATTAAAGCAGTTTAATTATAAAACCAGATAAAATTTTTAGTTTTTGAGTGAGGAGAAAATAAATAAATAATAGTGCAAGTGGTAAAGACAAAGTCAATTCAAAGGCAAATGACAAAGATTTAACAAAGCAGTTCAATTATAAAACCAGATAAAAAATTTAGTTTTTGAGTGAGGAGAAAATAAATAAATAATAGTGCAAGTGGTAAAGACAAAGTCAATTCAAAGGCAAATGACAAGGATTTAACATCTAATTAAAGCAGTTTCATTATAAAACCAGATAAAAAATTTACTTTTTGAGAGAGGAGAAAATAAATAAATAAACGTGTAAGTGGTAAAGATAAAGTCAATCCAAAGGCAAATGACAAGGATTAACATCTAATTAAAGCAATTTAATTATAAAACCATATAAAAATTTTAGTTTTTGAGTGAAGAGAAAATAAATAAATAACAGTGCAAGTGGTAAAGACAGTCAATCCAAAGGCAATTTTGGACAAATCTATAGGAAAAGGATAGATAATAATTGCAACATCTAGCAATGCAATTAAACTTGGATCATCATATAGCAAATGAGATAACAATAAAGACTGGCCCATTCTTGTAAGTTGTATCACATGAACAAATCGAGTATTTGGTAAATTTTCCAAGAGAGCACAAAACTCTTTACTCGAAAAAAAATCAAGAATGGAATTACATAAAAACTTTTACTCAAAAAATCCACAATGGAAGAACAAAATGACAAAGCGACACTTCTACGCGTAGAAAAGAATCCACGAAATTAAGGGAAAAGATGCATCTGAAAATTTTGATCAGTGTAAAGGAGCCTATCAGGTATAGAATAATACTTAAAATTAATAGAGAAATGATGAAACAGAAAAGACAAAATGCAATATCAAACCTGAAAGTTCTTTTAAGTGGCTCTTAAACTGCAGAGAATTCTCCATGAAGAGGACAGAAATTATGAAAAGGGCTTGCAAAATAAAGATCAACAAGAACATACCTTCCTCCATTCATGCTTCAAATTGACTAATGGCTTCTTGATTAGGAACCATACCAATATCTTCTTCTTCTTCTTAAAGAGTGAAAATTTTGCCAGAAATGAACAAGAAGAACTATTATTCATGAACTTTAATTGAATAGAAGTACTTAACGTATATAATTGAAACTGTTAGTTAGAACTTAGAACATGCAGAGCAACAAGAGGGAGAATGATAGTTAAAGATTCCACATTCTGAAAAAGAGAAAGCTAGAAAGTTTAAGTAAGAAAGGCAACACGCCCTTCACTATTTTTTACCTTAAAACCTTTTTAAAAATAGTTTTAGATTCTCACATTTTCAACAACTGAAAGCAAATAATACCAGTCCTTTGTTAATTTTTATTTTCTCCGAAAGATGTAGCTTTCAAAAATGGAAAAGCTTTACCTTCTGCAGGTGTTGAACTTGAAGTAAAAGATTTGCCGTTGAAACTTACTTTTCCACAAATGCATAACGTCTGTTGATGGGGAAATACTCAAAAACAGTGTGCACAAATGTACCCTTTCAAGATGGGATTTTCATTTTCTTTTGTACAATGCCTAAAGAACTAACAAAATGGCGGCCAGACGTGCTATAGATAATCTGTATACTCATGTTTAATTTCCTGGCACATATTATTCATAATCAAGGCTTGTCACCAACAAAAAAATAATAATAAAATAAAAAAAAAGAAGACAAAGAAAGAACAACTTTAATAATAAAAAAGCAATAAAGATAAGCACTCAAACACACCTGTAAACATGGTTAGCCATCACAGAGCCTCCAACCTCTTTAAGAACACCTCTGAAATTTGGAGAAGACAAAGTTTTGTTGGTAATGTCTACCTAAAAAAAATAATAATAATAATTAAAAAAATTATAAACAATAGATCCATCAGAAGTGCACAAGACAAAAACAAAAGGGAAAAAATATACAAACAGCAATCTGAAACCATATATCTTTACCTCAAATTTGTAAGAAAGAAATCAAGATGTTGTTGCAAGCACTTCTCCGAAAGATGATAATTGAGCAAAAATTGCAGAAAAATTTGACTGCACTTCTTAGGAACTAGTTCAACTTGACTTGTTACTATCAACTCAGCAACACGCACAACTAAATCATATATTCAGGAACTACAAGTTTCCGGAGAACTATTGCCTTCAACAGTGAAAGTGCAACAGATGAGGCATTCTTTTCAAGGTCAAGAAATAATAGAAATTGGATTAATGTATGCAATTGCTCTAATTAGAAGCAAAAACAGAGAACAAGCAAGGTTAGGAATCGACAAGCTTACATCATAGATTATTACTCGATTATGTGTATGAAATCAAGCCACCCTTATGCGATTAAATGGAGAGACACGACAATCAGTATCTCGTTTCACAGAAAAGAAAAAGAAAAGATACAGAGCCTTTGCTAGATGAATCACAAATAAAGATGCAGAGCCCTTGCTGGAGGAATCGCATATTTCAATTAGAGGGAGATTAGGGCTTCCGAACACATATCGCATCTTCACATGAACGAAACAGGCAACTTTTGTGAGGAACATGAAGGACCAAAACAAAAAGAAAAAGGGAAAGAGAGGGCGTGAAACGACAGTCAGACGGGAGTTTTGAACAGTTCATTTCAAAGTGGTACTTTTAATATATATAGTGGATATATATGAATATGATATAATATGATTTTTTCAAAAAGGACCCATTTACATTTCTCAAAAGGGAAATGATATTTGTCAGCTTTTGTTCAGGCATTGCTTCATGCAATCAAACAAAAATGACTAAAATACCCTTTGGAAAAATAAATGAATTTTTTTTTTAAGTATGGAAACTAACTTTGAAAGGGTTTTACAACTTACGGAAGAAACACCTTCCATACATCTTTATGCATACTGTATTGTCATTACTGACCATATAGGATGACAAAATCAAAGAATAAACTGGTACCAAGAAAGGTATCAACAATCAATATTCGTCGGAGTTGTTCCTAGAACCCTTGATGTCATTGCCCGACATAAAAGAGATTTATAACAACAAAGAGAAAAATATATACATGATTTTATTATGCATTATACATCAAGACGTCATGGAGAATAAGGAAATTCAAAAAGCTCAAGAAGAATTTCTTGATATTAAGACCATAGAGTCACAAGGAAATTTTCCAGGAGATGTTGTAGTCTCTGAAAAGAAACTCCAAAAAATTCTTAAAAAAGATTTTTCATTAAAACCCGGAGAAGCTCTTAAAAGAGATTTTCTCTCAAAAGTTTTTAAAAGACAAATAAATGTTTATTATGGAATACCTTACAAAGAATTTGCTTTATATGTCCAACATGCATATAGTAGAACAAGTATTTGTTTGCTTGGTAAAGAAGACATTAGACAAATAAAGCAAAAGATAGATTTTTCAAATAAGAAAAATTTATACTAGATAACAATTGGAGCTGTTAAAGTTTAGCTTAAAAGCACACTATCAACCCATTTAGATCAGCCGATCAAAATGGCTATAGTTGACAATCGTATTCGAAATCCTACTGAAGGATGCTTGGATATGATTCAAGGAAATTTAGCTTGTGGAAAACTTCAGTTTACCATACATTCAAAAATTTCTATATCACTTCATGACACAGATTTTGATGACATATTATCATTTGTTCATGATTATTGCAGGAGAGATCTTGTTAAAGCTAACAATGTACCTTTTTCTATAATCTAACTTGTTAGCTATGTTATTGATGATAGCCATAACAATGCTATAATACAAGCAGAGAGAAGGGTAACTTGTGAACCATAGTTCATGGATTATCTTGAAATACAAGAAACGAAGTTTGACACTCTCACACTACATGACTGTAGTTTAGATTTAAGGCCAAAACCCTTAATCAAAACTCAAGGAAGATTACTCCAAAAAGGAGAATCAAGCACAACTCCTTTAAAGAGAGAGGATACAATGAAAGAAAGTGAATCTCAACTTACTACAAGTTTAGAAGAACTTCACCAAAAAATTGATAGAATAAGTAAATACTCACAATAAAATAATTGATGGCTGAAAATATCACGAAGATTAGTGATATTTATGAAGAAGTTAGAGAACTAAAAGAACAAGTTACTCAACTCAAAACAGATCTCAATTCTATGAGGCATGAAATAAGATCTATCATACCGATCTTAATATTGCTATGGAAAGGATAGTAGCAGTCATCACTGCCACTATCAAACAAGAAATAGCAAGCAAGCCACATGTTTTGCAACCTCAAAATACAACAGATGTCACTCTTCCACCAGGAATGAGACTTTTCGGACAGTTTGACCCAGGAACGTCAAACAACTTAGGAATGCTTACAGGTATATTCCGATCTCCCTAAATGAAATTTCTCAGAAGAAAAATTGAGGAAGATTATCAAAATAGTAATGATCTCAGTACATTAAATATTCTTTTATCTTTTAAATTTGAAGAATTAGAGAGAATTACATCCTACTGTAAACAATTTACTCTTCTTGAAGAATAAGAAGAACAAATTCTTTCTACAAACAAGAAGAACCTAAGACCGAGAATGATGAACCTAAAGAAACAACTTCAGAAGGATCAGAACAAGAAATTGAAGTAACAATTCCAAAAAGGTTGATAGTCAGCAGAACTGGAGGAGTTGTTATAAGGGATTCACAAATCAAAGTTGAATCGCGTGAATAACCATCTTATTCAAATGAGATGGAAGGAAAAAGAGTTATTGGAGATAGTATCCCTAGGCTACCTAGAGGTACCCAGGTAACAAAATCAAGTGAAGATGTTCCTTTAAGTTTTATTCCTAAAACTGTGGGACATACATCACAAATTCTAGACCTCGATTATGTTACTGATCCCAGTAAAGAAATCAAAGAATGGTTCAGTAATCTAGTAATGGCTATGATTGGTAATTCGTAGCTGACAAAAGAAGAAGTCTCAACTTGGAATTATATCAAGGCAAGTGCTAGAGGCAATGTTAGGAATTTCTTAGAAACCCTAACAAATGAACAAATAAATGCACTCTGGCTCAGTTGCAAATGACAACCAACCCAACCTTCTGGATTCATTAACAGTATTGTTGAAAAAATTTTTTGGATGTTCACTGGACAATCTTACACGACATACAAGTCGCTTCTCACCACTGAGAAGATTGAACAAGCTAAAACACAACTTGAACTGATCCAGTGTTGTGATTTAGATACATTTGACCACTACCAATGTGAATACCAGAAATGGTTATTCTTACTTGGTAACCTTGATGATTTTCCAGAATATGTTACGAAGTTTTTGGTAAAGCTTCCACCACCACATAATTCTGAAATATTAAAAAGGTTTAACAAAGCTGTAAAGCTACAGGAAGGAGAAAAACTCCATATTACGGCTAAAGGATCTATAGGTTTAGCCATAACAACAGTTAAAAACTATATGAAAGAAAACTGCAGAAGTGTTTATATACACAAACAGATGAAGCAAATGGCACGCAAAAAGCTTAAAACAGGCTTTAGCTATGAGCCATTCATGGAAAACATTGTAGAAGCATATGGATACTATCTTACAACCAAAAAACCTAGAAACCATCTAGGAAGAAAAAGTGGTATATCTTTAAAAGATATAAAAAGCCTTATAAAAGAAAATATTTTTCTAAAGGAAAATATTTTAAAAAGACAGGGGGAGGAAGAAAACGAAACACCCTTCCACCAAAAAGGCAAAATATTGCCCTAGAAAAAAAGAAAAATTGCAGATGCTGGATTTTCAGTGAACAAGGCCACTATGCAAATGAGTGCCCAGCCAGAAGAGAGAATGACCAAAGAGTCAAGCTCTTTGAAGAATTTGAACAACAGGGATTCTATCCAGTAGAAGATCCTAGTGATCAAGAAAGTCTGTATTACCTTACAGAAGCATCTGCTGGAGAAAGTTCATTAGAGGATGAATAGCTTCAAACCAGATACCAGAACATATAATAATATAACTAATCCTAATTTAATCTATATTGTTTGTAAATTGAATTTTGATGGATATCACAAATACATTATTAACGTTTTTGTTGATACAGGAGTAAGCATGTGTGTAGTATCAAAATGGATTATACCTAAAGAACAATAGGTAAATTCAGACAAAACAATTAGTGTTAAAATTACAGACCAATCATCTGTAAAGGTTAACAAAGTTGTTATAAATGTGGATTTAGAAATAAAAGACTTAAATCATGAGCCTTATTATTTCAAAGTTCCATCTATCTACTAAAGTGAAATAGGAATAGATCTTATTCTTGGTAACAATTTCTGTCTACTGTATAAGAGATTTATTCAAGATATTGACGAAATCAGCTTTGGCATACAAGGAGAACAAATCGGGATCAAAAAGCAGCGTTATGCTGTAATATTCAATCATCTCCAAAATAAATTCCTCGAGATACATAAAATCAGAGGAGAAGAGAAACCTCCGATTATTAAAGGAGAAAATATTATACCAAGCAGAATGGTCAATATTACCCAAGAAGAACAAGGATTTAAGATAAATTCTCTTAGAGAACAAATCTCAAAAACCTCGAAGAATGTTGTTCAGAAAATCCACTTAATCCAATCAAGAACAAATGACAAATAACAACAAAGATTGAACTCAAAGAAGACTTCAAAGGAAAGTTAAGATCATCTGCAATGGGCTATTCTTCTCAGGATAGGCAGGAATTTGTAGAACAAATTAAAGAATCACTGAAAATGGAAGTAATTGAATCTTCCAAATCAAGCTTTTCTTCACCAGCCTTCATGGTAAGAAAAGAAACAGAGAAACGAAGAGGAAAGCCTGGAATGGTTGTTGACTCCAGAGCAGTCAATGCTGCTACCAAAGATGACGCATATACCATTCTAAATATGGCAAGCTTTTTAGCACTCATAATAGGAAAACATGTATTTTCTTCTTTTGATTGTAAATCAGGATTTTGGCAAGTTATACTTGACAAAGAATCTAGACCAATTACTGCCTTTAACTATCCCCAAGGGCACTACCAGTGGAAAGTTGTTCCATTTGGCTTAAAACAAGCACCTGGAATCTTCCAAGGGCATATGGATAACATTTTCAGAGATTTACGAGAATATTGTTGTGTTTACATGTATGATATTTTAGTATTTTCAGATAATGAAAATGATCATGAAAAGCATGTATTGCAAGTATTGCAAACTGTAAAACAAGCTGGTATAGTCCTTTCCAAAAAGAGAGCAGAACTATTTAAAACAAAGATTAAGTATCTCAGATTAAATGTTGCTTATGATTATAAGGAACTATTACCCCATCTACTTAAAGATATCAATGAATTTCCTGATGAAATCCAGGATATCAAATAATTACAAAGATTTCATGGATGTCTAACTTATGCTCAAGATTTCATTCGCAGTTAGCAGAAAAAAGAGCACCACTTCAGAAGAAGTTGAAGAAGAATGTGTCATAGAAATGGACTCATACTGATACAGTATATGTTCAAATGGCCATGAAAATATTGTGTCGTCACTCTTGTTGCTGGACAAGATAAGGAAGTAAGGACCCCTCATTTATAAAAGTTGTTGAAATAGTATAATCTAGGGACATCTCTATTATGTAAAGTAGATGCCCTTCTGTCTATAAAAAGAGTACTACTCAGACTAAGGGAGCATTTCAAATCCACTCATCTCTAGATTTCCCTAAGAGATTTCTGATGCTTTTCAAAACAATGAAAGTTTAAAGCTTTCCTGTAGAAATCAAGGGCTACAGCCCAACTATGATATAAATTAACAGGATAGGGAAGTTATAATCCTTATTCTTTCTTCATATATGAAAGTTTATTTCATGTAAACTTTGCTTTTAAAGATCTTTATCCCATTTGCGTGTACATATCAACACTCTGTTCGTCGTCTTGGCTTTGTTCAGAGTTGACAAGAGGTCGTGTGAAGGAACTGATTGCCAATAGACAAAAGGACGCATTTGTGAGGCATGGCCAGAGAAGCTATCTGAAGAAGCATAAGAAGATATCCCACACAACAAGAAGAAGGTATAATATTATAATTTCCTAAATTCTAGTTATGAAATATGCATATATGTAGCTTAGCACCTTAGATTTCTACTTCATCAAATTGTTAGAAAACCTTTAAGTATTTCAAATACTTATTAATCATGCTTGATAACATGTATATGAACAAAATATACTCTTGTTTAATTACAAAAATAGATAGTAGCAACTATCAAATTACAAAGTTATATCTCAGATCTACTGAGTAATTAACTGGGAAGTTTGATTGAGCAACTATGGCAGAAAGTTTGCTTAATAACAATCCATATAGTCTTCAAGACTTAATTAATGAACTAGTTAGTGATAATCCAGCTAGATAATAGGATTTAATTAATCAGCCTAATCTAGGAAGACTCATAGAATAGATTCATTGTGATTCTACTCTATTTAATCCATAATACCGTATGAATTTTGAATAACTAGATCAAAAAATTGAGGAAACCATCCAACTCATCAAGAGGCTTTGGAGAATTCAATTACATGATTGTGTTGTTAAAATAATAATAAGCTAGATAATTTATCAACTTACTGAAAAATTAAATTATATGATTAGAGCATATAATGATAGAAAACACCATTACCATACCTATAGACAATTTTTGGCTAGTAATGAGTAGTGCGTGGCTGTTTCTTTTTAATTTCGCATTTAAGTTTTTAGAGGGTATCCTGAAGTGGTATAAGAGCCATAAAAATAAAAAAATACATGCAAAAACTCTTAAAAATCATGAAAATAAGGAAAAAAGGTATAATAGTCTTTAGTCTAATGAAAAAGACAAAAAGCCTAAACTAAAACATGAATCAAAATCTACAAGTAGCTTTACCCTTCCGCAAAGGCCCTGAAATTTAATGGGACGCGTGCCCGGTATACTGTCTTACGCAGGGTTGGTCATATATGTGCGTGTATATATATATATATATATATACCTAGAGAGAGAGCGAGATTCACGTACATACATATGGGGAGAGAGGATTACGGGGGTTTGTTGCATGTCAAGTTTCTCTGCTCGAGGACGTTAAATTCAGACAGCGGAGAATCGGAGTCAATTGCGATGAAAAGAGGCACGAAAACTCAAGAAGACCAATGGATGGTTCAGAGGCGAATTTTCCAGATTTACTATGATTTGGTCGGAGAAATCTTTCTTAATCCCCAATTCGACATGGACTCAGCTCCTCCTGGCCTTCAACAATCAGAGTATTTCAAACAACTCTGTTGCAATCTTAGAGTTGCCGAAGCCAAGTACTCTCTTTCTCTCTTCTCTCTAAGTGATATTTGCCTGCACTGTTAAGTTAGCCGACATATTAGTTCATTCCATGTCTGCTTATTAGTGTACTGAGGAAATAGTCTTTCTTTTTTGTTTTGTTGCGCTGGTTTTAGTGTGGAAAAAGATGATTTAGAGCTTAAAAGCAAGAAGCACGTAGAATATCTCACTAAAGGTCTCAAGTGCAGCAGTTTTACTGTCTTTGATTCCAGGTACTTTCTTTCCTCCCGCTCTTTATGTATACGTTGTTATTAACAATTTATATTCTCCTGGATATTAAGAAGTTTTGGTTTATTTTTAGATTTTTCATTTTTTTTCCTCTCCGTATTTTACTTGTTTACAGTCAACCTTGGCTTTGCTACTGGATCCTACACTCAATTGCATTGTTGGGCGTATCAGTTGATGCCAGACTGAAAAATCATTGCATTGATTTTCTCGGCCGTTGCCAGGTTTGAATTCTCTCTATATCAATATACGGGGTATGCATAGCTCCTGCATATGTGATGAGTTGATTTTTATTTTATAGAGTCACCTATAGTGGTCATACCCTTTATGAAGCAAATACCTCTGCTAGAAGTCAGAATTCAATGCTTTCATCATCATCGTTGTCGTCATCATCATCATCATTGTTATGGTTGTTGTTGTTGTTGTTATTATTATTATTATTATTATTATTATTATTATTATTATTATTCTTGGGTGGGGGGTGGGTTGTGTGGGTTGGATTCTAATCTAAAGAAGATGCAAATTTATGATGTCAAACAAGTCAAAAAGGCAGATGCAAAGAACCAAGAACGTCAAAAAAGCAACCGAGAAAAGACCTTTGTAGGTTTTCACCACCTAACTGTACTTTGAATTGTAGTTCAGAATAGCCTATATTATGATTTAAATGGTTTGGTTGTTGTGGGTCTACGACTGTTTGTGGATTAAGAAGTGTGTAGTAATTATGGGTTCTATGAAACGTGTGGATATAAATAACCTGTGAGGCTGTGACCAAAGTTAAGTTATAATTTAAGCTGTCCCAGACAGGCTCAAATTATCTTCTCATGTATTTAATATTCTGTAGCATACTCTGCAGCAAATTATTTGCATAAAAGTATGATCATTGTTCTTGTCGTGGGGGTATGGCAGATTCACTATGTATTTTTCTTTTTCTTCAGTTGTTTTCTAGTTAATTCAAGTTTTGTTAGTGACAGGACCAGAAAGGTGGATTTGGTGGGGGTCCAGGTCAGGTAGGTTAATTTATCCAATTTAATATCATATTACTAATTATTGGATAATTGCCTCTTCAGTAGTTCTTTTTCTCCAAGCTTGAGTTTTTGAACCTTTCCTTTATTTCAGTTTTTATACACTAACTCATCTTTGATGTTAATTGTTGTCATTATCAGTCATTGTCACTGTTCTGTTCATGACTCGTCTTCATCTTTTAGTCTTTCTGCTTGGTAGATCTAAACTAAAATATTTCTTGTCCTGAATATTGGTATTGCAAACATTTCTACCACCATTTTTATAGTTGTCATGGTTATCTTTCGTTGAGAATTCCTTCTTTAAGTGCTCAAGTTCAAAATATACAGAAAAAGAGTATCGTACTCCTTTTCTTTAAATAAATGGAGGAAATTTGCACTTGAGCTTTCTCTCTTAAAAGTGATGACTTTGGAATTATAACTTTCATATTCTTTCAGAAACTTAGCATCCTATACGATAATTCCCATATTATGCGAAAGTTGAAAACATGTTGAAATCTCGAAATATGCTGCTTGAAACACTCCCCTTCCCCCTCCTTTTCCTCTTGAACGAAATTGTTGTGCAAGTATAAAAGGTATTTCAGTTATATTGATCAATTCTACTAGAAATTAAACTATCTCATGTAAGTGATACATTTGCTTGAAGTTCAAGTAAGGTTTCTTGAGTTGATATCATCATAAAGAAGTGGACTCCCTTTGTGCTTGATTTCAGATGCCTCATCTCTTAACAACTTATGCTGCAGTCAATTCACTTATTACACTGGGTGGTTGGAGATCTCTGTCTTCAATCGATAGGTGGTCACCATTCTATGATGTTGTTGATTTGCGTGCCCAGATTGCTAATAATAAAATTTCACTTTGTTTTTTTTTGAAATGTATTTCAGAGGAAAATTATATGATTTTTTGCTACAAATGAAGGACAAAAGTGGTGGCTTCAGGTATGACATAACTTCTGTCAGCATATATAGAACTGTGAGAGTATTTTAGCAGCAAATGAGTGCTTTCTTTGTCTACAAAAATTCAGCAATTTGCATTCTTGTGGATTCTCAACAATACAACTTCAACTAGGATAACAGGTCACTTAGTATAGATGTGCATGCCCATTGTCTCTCATTTTTATCTCAGTATTTATGCATCACTAAAGCATCTCTATTGCAAAAATGGATTGCTTTCCTGTGCAGTGGAAACAGAAAAAGGAGGTTGGGTGGGTCCCACTTCCCCCTCTTTTTCCGTCACTTTTTCTTCACGTTTTAACACCTTGCAAAATCACACATAATGCTTCACGTCCTCCACTATTTCTATTATCATTATTTTGAAATTATTTCCACCTCTCTCTTCTTTGCCATTCCCCCCTCTCTTTTTTCCCTCTCTCTCTACTTTTCTATCTCTTCCCCTTTATTTAGAAAAGGTCCTCACTATCTGTCTCTGCCACATCGTCTCCAGTGCACAACCTTGGAATGGAGATGCTCTCACTGAGCTGCCATTAGATCTGGAATCCAACTACCTTAAATAATGATCTTTTGCATGCTCACATTGTCTATATTATTTACTTCTTGCAGGATGCATGATGGTGGGGAAGTTGATGTTCGTGGCTGCTATGCTGCTATATCAGTATGTGAAGTTCTCTTTCATACTCAAGGAAAATTCAGTTGCATGATCATTTAAATAATCCAAGATATGTAAAAGAATAGATCTTATAGAATGGCTAGCACAGAGTGTTAGATATGTCTAAACGACTAAACCAGATAAAACACAAATGGCAACATTTTAATTTTATACTTAAAATAATATTATCTGAGAACACACATTGCATCTCCTATGCATAGAAATTACGTCTAAAGTGATTGGACGAAAAAAGACACAAAATCAACAAAGGAAAGTTTGATTATGCAACTACTGACAGAAAAGATGCAGTAGAAGTTTTTTATCTTTTCAAGTTGAAGCTAGATCCAACAAGTTGGCTTGGAATTTTTTTTGAGGTGGGGGGGGGTGGTTTGTTCACAGCTTGGTTGGAATCCAATTTGCTAGGTGCACTGCTCTGGCCTCCAAGTGACATGCTATCCTTTTTAAATAACTACGGTTTCTTTTAACTTGTCGCATTCAACAAGTCAGCAGAATCACAATTTCGTATCCTATGATATTGATGGTTGTAGAATGAATGTGTTTATTTAGTAATTCTATTTTTCATAACCAGCGATTAATGCTTCTTGTTGATTTACATTCTTAATATTTTTGAACTCGCTAGACAGCCAGTGTTCTGAATGTTTTGGATGATGATCTGATTCAAAATGTTGGTGATTACATCTTGAGGTTAGTTTGAAGTTGTGCTTGATATTTTCCCCGACCTTTAGCTTATTCATGTTATTTCTTCCTGCTTTGATCCAGCTGTATTCTTCTGTTTGCACATGCCAGCTTGTGTGATTTGCTTTAGTAAGCAGACAACTTCATTCTCTGCATAAGTTTCTGAAAGGTTTACATTAATTGCATCAAAGATATATATATTGCTAGACTTTTTTCCTAGTTCAATCTCAGTAAATTGTGTTGCTCTGCCATAGAAATAAATATTATTTTATTTCTGAACTTGCAAGCAAATGTTACAGCATAAACCAATGGGATTTCTCTCTTTTGATTCACACATGATTTTACTTCTCATAGGTTGGCTCAGGTGGGAAAAGCAAAATATAAGGCTGCATAAGTTGTTAAACAATCCTGTTCAATTTAACAAGTTTGTAAGTTTTATAAGTCAACCAGTGTTCTATCTGTGCATTCTATCAGTGGAGAGTCAAGAAATAGAAGCTCAGCTAGTTGTAAGGTCCTATTTGTGATGCTGAGAACATCAAGCTTTATGTTTAATGAGACAGTCACTATCCTATTGAATATGACCTTAAGTGGAAATTTTCACCTAAATTACCTTATTGGAAAAGTTTGTCAAATTAATTAGTACCAAGCGGTTTATAAAAGCACATTTTGTTCCTATACAAAAACACGGCCTTGTGCACAGAGTTGGTCCTATGTTAACTTCATAGCGACTTGTAATCTTTGCTGGTTACTTGCGGTATTAGTGAATCTCATATAGCACACAATTTTTTGAGTGTAAACATATATCATTACACCCTGCAGTTGCCAGACTTATGAAGGGGGAATCGCCAACGAACCAGGTTCTGAAGCTCATGGAGGGTAAGTTTTATATTATGTGACCAAGTTCTCTTGCATGTTCCTTTGCACCAAACTATTGAAGAAAGTTACTTTATCATGGTCTCCTATGGCCTAACTTTAGTTTCTTATTTTATTGTTTCGTGGAAGTCCTTTCAATCTGACCAATGTTTGTCAGGTACGCTTTCTGTGGTTTGGCCACAATGATTCTGATCAATGAGGTTAATCGTTTGGATGTGCCTGCCTTAATTGTAAGTTCAATTCCCTCTTCTGCTTTAGGGGTTTTCTGTAAGATAGCAAATCATCTTGATTTGTTACCTCTCTGATTGACAATCTGTTTCTCTTTCCATTTCTGAGGTGTGCTCTCACGATTCATGGTGCCACATGCTTGACCAAGAACGATACTATCTAGGGGTTTAGTACCTGAATCTCCAATTCATTACATGAGAAATTAGTTTCCACATACCTAGAGCTGTATCCAAATTCCAATTTGGCTTATTGACATATTTCTTGTTGCTTAGACTTATCTGAGGGGATAACTGTGTTGGGAGTTCAAGCTTCTGATTATGAATTCCATGGAGTATGAAGTGTCTATTTTTTTACTCGTCATTTCATGTCTGTTTGTCTTATGACCAGAAGCACTCCAAAAACGTAACGATTATTATACTTAAAATTGCAATCTTTTGGTACTGCTAATGCCTACTTATAGTGACCAGTATGATTATTGTGATTTTTTTCCCCTGTGGAGGAGGTGGTTGATGAGTGGAATATTTCATTCACGTTTATATAACAAATATCAGTAATAGTGCATTCTCATAGTCATTCATATGCTTATGAGACTAATGGTCCTGGTTTCATTGGCTTCCATAAATTGATCTGATGCATAAACAGATTAACTACAAAATGGATCTGTAAATTCCTATTTAAGAGATTGCCTAACTAATGATATGTTACCTTGTAATATATGATGCCTATTGATTGTTACTGCAGAACTGGGTAGTCTGCAGGCAAGGAATAGAATATGGATTTCAAGGTAGGACAAATAAATTGGTCGATGGCTGCTATTCATTTTGGCAGGTGAGAAGCACTTCCCATTTTCCTTTATCCATGCAGATGCCTACAAGCTAGGATATTGCAGCATGGTGTCATTAATCGGTTCGATGCAAGCCCCGTCTGGTTTCTGAAAAGGCAAATTGTGTTTTATTGACCAGATTCATGAGGCTATATATTTAATGCACTCTGCTTTTTTGTAGTTAGAATTTGTTATTAGTTTAAATTACAGATCCAAGAGAAAGTTAAGTGGTAGAGAACTACAACGAGTCCGATGAAATGTGTGTTTAAAAAGTGTCTGACCAAATTTTTTGATAAACTTGTGGTTTATAACCTTAGTGAAAATTTCTTTTTAATTTACGATGATCTCTGATCAGGGGGGAGTCGCCGCCTTGATACAACAGCTACATCTGATTGTCAGCGAAAGAATGTGAGATCGGAAGAGCTTAGAATGCGAGTGCAGTACATTTAGTAAGTATGATTCTACGAAATCAGATATTTATGGAGGCGAACAATGTTTCCAAGGAACAAATTCGCATGTAAATGATATTTGCCAACTTAAGAAAGAAGGTATGGAACTCAGAACATTAGTAATCTCTAAATTAGTGGTTTCTGTCCGACCATTTCTGCAGATCCTTTGAACGTGATATACGATGTTGGAAACTAATCTGTTTTTGCTTGTCCATTCTATATACTGCAGGAAAACGTAATACTTACAACACGAGGCACGTAAATAATGTTGGTTATGATTTTATTAGGCGACGAGTAGATGGAACACCTCTTATTAACAATGAAGCTTTGCGACTATATATTCTTCTTTGCTCTCAGGTACTCTGGAACTCCATCATTTTGTATTTTAGTTGCTTGATTCGGAAAATTCCATTCTCTCTTTAATGCACACATGAAACTACAATGAAAATATGAAAGAAAAAGAATAAAGCAGAATATAAGTGAAACGTGTAAAACGTTTCATGTCATCTCGTTGTGTTGTGCTGATGTTATTGTTTTAGCAACCTTCCAAGTAAAATGAGTTCGTATTTTACTTAAGATGCTTGCATGCTATGTGGATATAATATACTTTGTATCAATATCCCAGTTTCTCAAAGGTTTGATTTCTTTGTGGAGATCTTTATTTATGAAAGCATTTTACTTAGATTTATTTATTTTACTTCACCTGATCTTTGACCTAATTGAATCGAGTGAAGCAGGAAAATTACTCTGGACTGATTGGTACTAATTGACTAGATTCCCGATGAGTAAATAAAATAAATCGTTACCCCGATAGTCAGCATGCTCCCTTCTAGTTATTTACTATTTCATTTGCAAATGTCGATAGGTTTTGTCAATTTGATGCAGGGAGAGGGAGGTTTTAGAGACAAACCCGGGAAACCGAGTGACCTCTATCACACGTGTTATTGTCTCAGCGGCCTATCAGTAATCCAATATAGCAGCGCAGAGAATTTCGATTCTTCACCATGGGCAGAGGATATACTGTGGCCATATTCCGATCTGTTGGAACGAGTACACCCTCTCTATAACATTGTATTGGATCGTTACTATGAAGCATGTGAGTTCTTCACAAGATCATAAGCTAAATTTAGTAGCAAAGTAGCACACCGGCATATTAATAATTTTTTGGTTAAGAATTGTTGTCATATGATATATTAAGGGCCATCATTCTGTAAATTAGTACTAGTTCAAGTTGAAATTATATAGTGGGCTAAAAGTGCCATTGTGCAATGAGATGTTGAACCCGAATAACATCAAACGTTTATTTATCAACAATAATAAATCTCTGCTGATCGTGAATATTATACAGACTGCTGTTTCTACTCAGATAGTGTGTATCAAAAATTTTATTATACACCTATAGGTGTAGGACACACCCATGAGTCGAATGTATTGCGGCATACCCATGGGTGTAGGATATAATAAAATTCTTCCCACATACGCTATACCAATAGGTATATAATAATGTTCTTTCTAACAGTACCTTAGATGGGGAAGGTACCAACTAATGCATGTTTTTTATTCTACCCAAAGTCAATTCTTGGCATCGAAATGGTGGTACTACAAACAACATAACGGTCAAGCGAATACAAGAAAGCAAGAATATACTTGAAGATTTACAAATGCAACATTTTACACAACCTCTCTTCTTTCTTTCTCATCTTCAGTCAGTTATCTTTCTATAGTTGTCTCATTACCTTCCAAATCCAAAGCATCTATTGGATATGTATTATATAATTTTTTTGCTTTTATTTTTTTAATAATAGATAGATTTTAGTGAACATTATGTCGTTGGAGAAACTCTTAGAATTATTTTCAACTAATTAGATAGCAACATGGTAAAATCTCTAGAAATACTGGAAATTGTCAAACATGCACTATAAGATATTTATGACAATTCATAATACTAAATATATCCATAACATCTTCACTGGAATATCATGGATTGGTTTTCATGTAGTATACAGAGAAATTTAAAAAAGAAAGAGAGAGAATCAAATGATAGGTCTCCAATAAAATTGCGAGACATGTGATTAATATCCCTTGTGTTAGATTCAAGAATGAGGAGACAAAATACATAAAAACAGTGTAATTGTTAAAGAATTATGTAGTTTTTAGCATATATATGAAGGTGTTGTAGACATTCTCCCTTTTTATCTTGGCTAATTATATTTACACCACTCTTTTCACTAAAGGTGCAACAATTTTATTAATGTGAACATCCTTAGTCTTTGTTTCGTAGAGAATTTAAACCCCAAAAAATTTTTGCTACAATTTTGTCTTGAATCTTTGATTTAATTGCCCTTCACGGACATTCAATAAAATTGGAACGATAGAGAGAAGATTAGCAGGCCCTACGCAAGGATGACACGCACAAATCAAGAAATGGAATCTTTGATTTAATTACCATCTATGTTCTTAATGATTATATATATTTAAAAATTTAGATTTGTGGTCTAAAATCGTATGAAAATACGTAGTTGTATATTATTCATTGTTACTTTTTTTGATTTATTTAAAACTATTAGGCAATTCCAACAATGAACTTCTAGAAATTAAGATACCATTTGTTACAAGATGCCACAATAATACAATATTAAAAATAAAAATATAACAGAAATAAGTTAAACAATTTTAAGTGAAAATACTTGAAAACATAAAGGATATTGCATATAATTATTACATCTATCCCACAAAGATGATCCAATTTTCTTTTTTTTTCTGTTCCAAAATATGGTTCACTTTATTGTTAAAAAGTAATTAGAGTTTCAATTCTCTTTTATACTCCTATTTAGTGTTCATTCCATTCAACAAAACAGTATTATCCAAATTGTAATATTTATTAAATGAAAGGGTATATAAGAAAAATTATATTAAATCTTACATTTTCAACGGTATTAATTGCACTTTTGTTAATATTGTGAAAATTGAAATTGAACTATCTTTGTGAAACAGTGGTACTAAATTGTAGCATGGTTAGTAAAAAAAAATGCATTGTCAGTATAGTAATAATGTTCTCCTCCCATATATCCAGCCACCCGTCCTACATGAGGGGCCGTCATTAGACAGCCCCCATGTGAATGGTCCCACCCAGATGGGGGCTATCCAATGATAGCACCACCTGACTGGGAGAAGAAAGGGACTCATCAGTATAGCCACATTTTCTCTTTCTTTGCCACATAAAAAATTTTTAAGAGGAAAGGATCATCAAAACTAAGAAGTGAGCACAACATGAACATGTGGTTATGGTTTGATACTTTGATATGATAACACCACATGTTATACAATTGATGGATGGAAATTAATATCAGTAGTTTATACCCTAGTTGCCAAGTTGCTTCTTTTTTTCCCCTGAGTTGTAATATCTATCTATCTATCTATCTATCTATCTATTCTTAAAAAGAGAGTATTGTGCCTATAGGAACTACAATTTTCCCGCTATGTTTTTGCGGTGCGCTCTTCCGATCTACCGCACTCTTGCTGCAAATTTTAGCTTACCCCGGTTTTCCTTATTATGTTATTTATTTTCCTATTTTAAACTCCTGCAAATTAGGGATTCACGGGATTTAATTGGTGATCCTATGATATTAATCTGATATTAAATTTACTTTCGTCGTTTCCTATTTTAGATGCCTACAAATTGGGGATTCCTTTTGTGTACCTTCAAATCTCCTCTCATTATCCACCCTAGATCCTTCCTGTTCTTTCAAATTACATTTTGCATATTCAACTCCGCGTACAGGTTAACACTTCCCTGATTCTGGCTTTATTCACTCCCCTTCCTAATTTAAATCCAATTCATTCCATATAATCTTTCGTTTGGAAATTTAAATCAAAGGTATCTCTATGTCAATCACATTTCATTCTATCACTCAATGCTTTTCAATTCTCTTTATTTTTCATAATTATTCCATCTCTTGATTTCTATTACTATACTGCGATATATAGTTCTAATTCTTTTTGTCCAGTATGGATTTTTCCATATATATTACCTTATGTATGCGTTTTTCACATTCTCTGTCTTTCTTGTTCTTCTATTTTCTCTAAGTTGAAACATTTGTACTCATTTTGTCCTCTTGGAAGAGTTTTGAACTGTCGGCATTGCATTTGGGTTTCATCGTATTGCTGATTTTGTATTACTATTTGCGTCACCAAACAGTTTTGTTGGTTATAGTCATTTCTAGCGTTTATGTTCTTCATATTTGGCCTTTTGTGGTTTCTTATTTAACCTCCCTCAATTTAAAGATACATCTTCTATATGTTAGATGGTGTAAAAGACAAAATTTTGGAATTATTTCTTTGTTAATACTATCATGTGCTATCTATCTAAGTCATTTTACAAGCAAGCATACCATCCCAATTATGTACATTTTAGCATCCTTGGGTGTCTTCCACATTGGCTTTGTGTGAACTTCTTGCTTTGGACATTATGCCACATTAATTAAGCTTAACATATCAAATGGTTTTTCCGTCTAAACTTTTGGTGTTAGAGATGTGATTGGCAAACTCTGTTTAATTGCTTTGAAGAAAACTAAAGCATAGTTACTTGTGTCGTTGTGTTGCATAGATGAACGATGTGTGCTTTCATGTGCATCGTTTTGTTTCTGATACATTGTTGAGAGAGAAAAAAGGCAGAGAGCCTTGAGGCGGACTTCCTGAAGAATAATAAGGAAAAGCAAATCCGATTAACGCATGATGGTTACCAACATCATGTATATGGGTCTCTGGGCTACATGATTGAAAGATCAAATATGTATTTTGATTTAGGGATTACCACCATCATGTTTCGTTCTACAATTAATCCAAGTTGATTTATTTTTGGGTTACATGATGGAACATGTACTTTCGAGTTGTATTCTGGCAATGGCATTTTCATGGCAACAATTTGGAATGGTGGAAAATTTCTATCCTCCAGTTAGTAAAATCTTTCGAAGGAAAAGCATTTTTATTCCAGTTTACTACATTAATTGATGATCATGTGATATTACTACAACTTAAATTTAATGAAGGAATTGTAATGTTTATTCAAAAGGAGAATGGATATATTAGAGGAGTTGATACTTAGTGTGGTTTAGTTTTCTCTACCATGTTGCAAACGTTGATAGTAAATTTTTGGCCACATTGTTTCACAAATTTCTTGAATCTCATTGTACCACAATTTCAGTTTCTCATTTACTTATATTTGTTTGCTTTTTAATTATGCTTGATTTTTAGATATATTTCATTATAATACCCATAAATAAATAAATCATTGGTGCTCATATGTTTTTTTTTAAACACCAATGAATATATTTTTGTTTTTCTCTTTTTGGCGTTTTTGAATTTATCTTTTAATTTAAAGATAAATATTTATTTTTTAAATGTATCTCAATATTCATCATTCAAAAGAGAACTCATCCAATTTAGTTAAATAGAACTTTTTTTTTTTAATTTCATATGTTTTAATTTTTTTCTCTTGAGTTTTCCAATTTATGCAATGAAAAATGATCCTTAACATTTTTTATGTAGAAGTTTCAATGATGATGGTGCAGTCAAGGGGAGATCGGAGCCACAGGTCAACACGGGTTGGCCCAATTTTTTTAATTTAAATAGAAAAAAAATTGCAAAATTATATTTAGTCCTATTAGATTTGTAATTTTTTGTGTTACAGCCAGTGTAAATTAAATTATTAGATCCGCTATTGGGTACAAGGTTTTAAAATGATGAACAAAGAGTACAAAAATACTTATTGGGGAGGGGTTGGGGAGGGGTTCAAGATACACGTTTTCATAAAATAAATGGGACATCAATCTTAAACGACAAATGCGATGTCTTCTCAATTAGTGCCCAATCTATCGGAGTCAGAGAATAAATAAAACTACTACAAGTTGCAGCTTTTTCATAATTTGTAATTTCCTATTTTAAACAAGGGCTCCAGCCTCCATGCATGGAATTTTTTTCGAGTTTCATCTTGAGTCCTAATTAACGCTACTGCTAATAGCCAATTGCATTCACATTTAGTTACATTGATTAAGTTGGAAGAACAACAAATTCTAGGTGTACACACCTCCACTCTACTGCTCAGTATTAAAAATATAACGTGATCAAATTTTATTTAGGAGGCCATAGCACACATTATTGAACTTACAAATTCTCCTTTTGTATATTAGTTGCTAAGCTTGCAGTGTGAATATATTAAATCATGATGATTGATCAAATTTTCCACTAATGCATATGATGATTGATCATATTTTCCACTAATGCCTATGTACAAAAGAATTATCAGATGAATCTCATTTATCTTTTTAATATTTTTGAACTCCACCAGTAAAAGAGTTTATTGTTGGTGTTGTTAAATCAATTGATTATAATTTATGTTTTTATATTTTCAAGTCAGCTATAAATTATTTTCATTCATTGTTCAACTTTCTTTTGGATATATTTTTTTAACATTGTTCTTCTCGTGCATCATACGGGTGTTAAACTAGTAACAATTAAAATCAATACTTTATGATTTACCTAGTTATGCATAGCCTTTATATA
>CAVNYN010210900.1:0-10578 GCA_963692815.1 Nyctanthes arbor-tristis | reverse complement strand
CAGCACCATCGCTATCCAGGTCACTCGTCTAGCTACCTTAAGCATTGCTGTGTGCACATCCCTAGCAGGTCAGACCTTGAGGTCGCTCGCCCACGGCAGCCCTAGTTACCTTGCAACCTCATGGGTGATGAAATCGCCTTGCAACTTGCATGCCAGCTTGCATACCTTCTCACTTAAGAATTGATGCTACAGCCGTATTTAATGTAAAGTGAATATTTGTCTTCCCCATGTAGCCACTAACCTACTTGGTCAAGATAGCCTGACACCAGCTCCAGCTAAGTATGCTTAGAAAGTCTCTTATTGGTCGAGCATTTAATGTATGTAATCATTACATTCCAATTTACACACTATAAACAAAAGAAAATCCCACATTATGAAGGATCATCCATATTCTTTTCGTCCTTGTCTTCAAAAACATTTACTTCCCTCATTTATTCTCCTTAAAATCTCATCAACCTCACCATAAATTCTATATTTATTGCTCAAATCGATTCAAATATAAATTTCCACTGTAACAAATTGGTTTGTCAAATCAAGGCCAAATTTGACATCAACAAATTAGCGTCGTCTATGGGAATCCTTACATGAACCAGCTCTGACGTAAACAAAGACTAAAAATGAATCAGAAGCGCAGCCAAAGCGAAAGAGCAAGGAGTCATCATGTGGAGCTCCTGCGTAAACTCTGGAAGCAGTGTCAGAGGCAGGCCTCTTGCGACCTGATCCAGGGTTTGAAATAACGGCTCTATATAGGTAGACAGAGGAGTTGGCTTAAAAAGTCAGACTGTTGGGAGAGCAACGAAACCAACCGCCCCTGATATGTTATCTAAGCGAATCTTCCCAAGAAGATTCCTCCTGGCGGGCTGAAAATGTGGAACCTGTAAAGAGGTAGGTGAGCTTTATGCCCTTAGTGTAAAGCTACACAGGGCTTGATGTGACCAGCTCATAGCGCAAAAGGAGTTCCAGCTCCACTGAACCCAATTAGAGGCAACTCGTTTAGAAGGCTGAGACCCCAGACCCAGCAGGAATCCAGAGAGTAGCAATCCTTGGGCCTTTCGCGACATAAAGAAGGAGAGCTGGAACAAACCAGCTTCCATCGTCCCGCACAATAGAGCCATGCATTAGGCCAACCAACTGAGACTTATGGAGGCCAGCGACCCATTCTTCAACAAGTCAATGAACTAGATGACCTAAGGAAAAGGTTAAACGACCTAGAGCAGAGGCAATCAAAGAGAAAGGAGGATGAAAACTTCTAGGATAGGCCCTTACCCTTTGTGCCGCCTGTTAGGGAGGTCGTGATGCCGCCGAAGATGAAGCTCCCGCAGATAAGGACTTACAATGGAGAAACTGACCCTATAGCTCACTTACATCACTATATCTCATGGATGGAGCTACCAAACGTCATCGGCCTTTTACATGCAAAGTCGTTGCACTCACTCTCGAAGGAAACACCCAGATCTTCCATACACAACTGGGAGCAACTCTCCTCTGAGTTCGCGACTCAGTTCATGGGTTAAAAAGCTAGGACTACGCAGAAAGAGATCCTGGGAACCGTGAAGTAAGGGAAATTAGAAACCTTAACCTGGACTTCAATAAACAGGTCATGACAATGGAGAAGGTGGCAGACGAATCTCTGCTCATCGCTGTCAAGTCAAGACTGTGTAAAGACACCCGTTTTTGGTAGGCTGTACATGAGGACCCATCCAAATCTTAACAAGAGCTCTTGAGTTGAGCTGAAAAATACATCAGGGCAGAGGAGGTGATTCATGGGGCCCTAAGGCATATCCAGCTCTTAAGGGAGAAAAGAAAGACCATGGATTGAGAAAAGAACAACGTAGGGCTGCGGGATCATCCTCCATATCCAAACCATTAACCAAACTCAATGCTTCGATTGAACAGATCTTCAACCTTCTCAAAAATGAGCCAATTTTACCAAAGGCCAAGCTTGTGAGCAAGATTGTGAAAAGACTTTCAAGAAACACAGATTAGTCAAGATACTACAAGTATCATAGAGCGCCAGGCCATGATACTAAGGAATGCAGGCATCTCAAACAAGACATCGAGAGATTAATTGAAAGAGGAAACCTAGATGAATATGTAACCAAGGGCAGGACAGACAAGCTCGTCGTCAGGCAGACTTGCACGCCTGAGCTCTACAGAGCCAATCTCCTATTGAGATCCACGTGTTAGTTTGTGGAAATCAATGTATGGAGGGCTCTAAACGATAGCGATGAGGTCACGCAAGAGAAGTCTAAAACTATTACCAGCTATTCACCACCAGGACTCCCTCAACTCAAACACGATCTTTCACCTTCTATAACAAGGATGCATATGAAACATTATACCCCTACACTAATGCCTTTGTAATTAAAATGCCAGTTTCTGGGATCAAAGTACACGAGACACTAGTGGACAATGGAAGCTTTGTCAATGTCTTGTACTAGAAAACCTTTCAGCATGTGAGAATAGACCCCAAGAACCTAAGATCATATAGGACCAAGCTCTACGCTTCACTAGTGGAGCTGGGATAAGATCCGTGCAAAAAAAGAATCATGGCTGACTTCGTTGTGGTCGATGCCCTGCCAAACCACAACGCGATTTTGGGAAGACCTAACCCTTATGAGCTAAAAGTCGCGACCTCTGTGTTCCATTATCTAATGAAGTTTCCGACTGAACAAGGGACAGCCACGTGAGCGGTGACCAACAGGCAACTCACGAATGCAACCTGAACTATGATGTTGGATTCTCTTTCGAGTCAGAAGTACTCTCCTTAGATCCGTGAACTAAGAAAGCTACAGCGGTCGCAAGTCCTAGCTAAGAGCTCTAGACCTTTAAAGTGGATCAATTCAGGCCTGATCTAGAACTCCAAATAGGCACGAAACTCGATGAACTGATAAAGTCCCATTTTATTAGCTTCTTGAAAGAAAACTTGGATGCTTTCGATTGGGCGCACGAGGATATAGAAGGATTGACCTGAAGTATTCATGTCATAAGCTGAGTATAGATCCTATGTGAAATCGGTAAAGTAAAAAAGGCGCCCTCTGAACAGTGAAAAATATGAGACTCTAGCTCAAGGGGTAGATAAACTCCTCGGGAACAAATTCATATGAGAAGCTCTATACCTCCAACGGGTGGCCAACCTAGTGCTTGCTAAAAAGAGTAACAGGACCTGGCGAAAATGTATCAATTTTACTGACCTGAACAAGGCTTGCCCCAAAGATAGCTTCCTACTACCACGAATTGACCAAATGGTGGACACCACAGCGGGTCACGAGTTCTTGAGCTTCATGGACGCATATTCTGACTATCACCAAATATCCATATTCTCGAAAGATGATGAACACACTTCATTCATAATGGACAGAGGGCTATACTGCTACAGAATGATGTCCGCTCTCCCTTTACTCCCTATGCTATGCTCTCCCGGCGCAGGCCTACCTCGCTTCTCGCCTGCTGCGTTTTCGCCAGACAGTCTTTGCCAGTATGAAGCAACCTACCAAAGCCTTGTTAACTCCATGATTAAGGATCAGATCGGTAAGATGGTGGAGGTTTATATTGATGACAGCTCGTCAATAGCCTACAAGATAGGCACCAAATTACCTACCTCGATCAGATGTTAAGAGTCTTGAGAGAGTATAAGACGAAGCTAAACCCAAAGAAGTGGTCCTTTGGCATCTCATCTAGAAAATTCTTGGGGTTTACTGTAAACCAACGTGGCATTGAGGCAAACCCTGAGAAAATAAGAGCTCTATTAGAGATGGAGACCCTGAGGTCGGTCAAAGAGGTCCAACGCCTCATAGGGAGCTCACAATCGTTTTATATCCAAATCCACGAATAAGTGTAAACATTTTTTTGACACCATTAAGAAGTCTGAAGAATTCCGATGGACGAACGACTACCAGAAGGCCTTCGAGGAGCTGAAGAGGCACCTCTCTTTAGCCCTATTATTATTCAAACCAGAGCACGGGAAAACCTTGGGTTTACACTTAGCTGTTTCGGAATCCTTTATTAGTGCAGCCCTGGTTAAAACAGAAGAAGCAGCCCATCTACCTATCTATTACGTCAGCCACGCGCTGTGTGACGTCGAGCTCAGGTACCCATTTATGGAAAAGCTCGCCTATGCCTTGGTAGTGGCATTGAAAAAGCTCCGTTCATGCTCCTTAGCCCATACCGTTGAGGTTCAACTAGCTCACCACAACGACAAGTACTCCAAAAGCCCGACCTTTCTGGTCACTTTGTCATGTAGTCGGCTGGAACTCAGTCAGTACGACCTACACTACAAACCAAGGACAGCTATCAAAGGACAAGCACTGGCGGACTTTATAGATAAGCTGACTCCATCGATCCATGACCAAAGGGTAGAAGAAACCCTGATCTAGGAGTTATTCATAGATGGATCCTCGACGGGCCAAGCCTCAGGGGCTGGAATTATCCTAGTAAGGCCAGATAGCTAATACCACTACTAAGCGATCATATTTAGATTCACATCCACCAATAACGAAGCTAAGACAGGGCTGTATTGGCAGGACTCGACTAGACAACTCAATAAGAGCAAAAAAAATGATTATCAAAAGCAATTTCCAGCTCGTCATCAACCAGACCAGCGGATTATATGAGGTGAAAGGGAAACGACTCTTCCAGTGCCAGAAAAAATTAAGCTCCGAACTCAGCGACCTAGAATGGTACGAGATTTTGAGAATCCCGAAAGCTTAAAATAGTCATACAGATGCATTAGCCAAGCTCGTTACGAGTAAAGGGGCCGGTGAGCCGGGAAGTATAGTTATCAGCAAGCTTGCAAGCTCATCAATTGAAAAAAGCAATGCTATATCGATGGGAATCGAGCAAGCTAGCAACTGGATAGATCCATCATCCAGTTCTTAAAGGAAAGAGTAGCCCTCCAAGGAGTATAGGCTGCAAAATTGAAACATCGTACAACTAAGTTTACCCTGGTAGGTGGGATACTATGTAAAAGAAGTTTTACTGGAACTCTACTAAGATGGCTAACCCCAAGCGAAGCAAAAGTGTTTTGGAAGAAATCCACGCTGGAATTTGTGGCAATCACTCAGGAGGTTTGTCCTTAGTTCATAAGGTCCTTAAACTGGGATATTTTTAGCCAAGTCTGAGCAATTGAATTCACAAAGTCTTGCTACAAATGCCAAAGGTTCATACTGCTCATCAAAAGCCCGCCTGAGGAATCGACTTCAGTCACTGGGCCATGACCCTTCACCAAATTGGGGGTTGACCCTTATAGGTCTACTTCTTAAGGGAAAGGAAAGAACTCAGTTTCCTATAGTGCCTGTCGATTACTTCACCAAATGGGTGGAAGCTGAAACTCTGGCAACCATCACAGAGCAGAAAATGACGAACTTCGTTTAGAAGTTGATTATTTGCAGATTTGGAATGCGTTATGCCATAGTCATAGATATCAGCAAATAGTTCGTAACTCGAGGTTCTGATCATTCTGTGAGGACCTATGAATATAGAACTTCTATTCTACTCCTCACCACCCGCAAGTAAATGGTCGGTTCAAAGCAATTAACAAAATCATTAAGCATACTCTGAAAACTAGACTAGAATTCCTGATAAACACATGGGCTGAGGAGTTACCAGCTGTTTTATGGTCTTATCGAATGACCTACAAGATTGCGACAGGTGAAATACCCTTTTCACTAGCCTACGGGGCTGAGATAATGATCCTCTTCGAACTTGTGATACCAATCCCCAGGGTACGGTGTTTCAACGAAGAAAAGGACGACGAGCTGCTTTGCAACAAGCTTGATCTCTTCAAAGAAAGAAGACCTCTGGCCAAAATTAGAAATGTGGCCTACGAGCAAAGATGTGCAAGATTTTACAACTCTAAGCTCAAAATGCATAGGTTCAAAGTTGGGAACCTGGTCCTTCAGAAGGTTTTCCTATTTTCTAGGGTATCAGCCTCGGGAATCCTTAGGCCTACATATGGGAAAGACTTATAGGGTAAGAAGAATTCTTTCCAATGAAGTATATGAGCTCAAAAACATGGAAGGAACCCAACTTATGGACCCCTAGATCGTAGAGCACTTGAAGAAGTATTATCAATAGAAGGTCGCCATCTTTTATTTTTGCTCATATAACAGGTCGTGACGTAGGCAACTGATAAGTGAAGTTTCAAGCCCAAGCGATCTCAAACTTCCAAAATCAATGCTACAAAAACCTAACACATTAAGTATGTACTTACTAAATGAAATATTAACCTAACCGCATTCACAACAGCTTTCACCAAAGCGATCTGACAAACATATGAGCTAGTGTGAAATTTCATGCGACCTAATATCTACATGAGCTGGTGGTTACTGTCTAATGATCTAACAACTATGCCGGTTGATGGACAGCGATAAACGACTAACACCTAGCGGCGTCCTAAAGACCAAAGGGCCACGTTACAAACCGTTATTTTACAAGTCACGTGCAAAGGGATCTTGTTCACTTTTGTTATGGTAGAGCCCAACTAAGACTTTATGAAACAGCCTGAAACCCATAAGCATAAGACATGCTTAAGGTTAATGTCGCCGCCTGCAAGGTCATACAAAAATGGGCACCATAACCAATGGGTTCAGTCCTAACACCCAAAACTATAATCAGATGAGCTTGTTTAAACGGTGTGAAATTATCTAAGTGTTACTTCAGTTCAGATGCAATGATACACAAGCTGAGCCACGACTGGAGCTATTAACTAGTGAGTTTGTAGTATTGTACGAAGCGAACTGACAAAAATAGTAAAGTCACGGGCTGACACATGAGCAGAGTGAAAGCTTTTCATTAAAAAACATGTACAGAGCAGGAAATGAAAATAAAAAAAAACAAGGCTTTCTAAATCTAGACCTCAGGAGCTTGAACCTCTGGGACCAAGCTACCTGGAGCTGAGCTAACTGGAGCTAGTCGAGTTTAAGCGGCCTCCTGAGCGTCATCCCCTACGACAATAGATTCGTCTGGAATGGCCTCATCCTTATCCTCATCAGAGCTCTCAAGGCCACATTCCTTCTTTATTTGAGCGATTTGATCCTTGAGAAATCCCAAATCATATTCAGGCCACTTCTTTTCCACCTCAGAGATGACGTCTAAAGCGACCTCGATAAAGATCCCATTGGAATAGACCTTGAACTCCTCAGACTCTTTGTATTTGGCCACAATGTCCTCATATCCCACCAACTCGATACTAAAACCTTGATGTTTGAGCTCCTTTTCAGCCTGGTCAAGCTTTGACCTCTCCATTGCCAACAGATTCTCTAGGTCATCACTTTTCGTCTTCATGGCCTCCAGCTCAGCCTGGAGGTAGTAGCTTTATCCTTAGAGATAGTGAGGTCTTGCTCCTTGTCATAGAGAGCTCTGTCAGCCTCATCCTGTGCTTTACTTGCCTGTATAGCAATCTCACTCTCTTTGGCAATATCGCTGTTGAGTTGCCGAACTGATCGGCTATTTGAGTTTCCAAGATCGAGGTGAGGTCTGTGAGTGCAACTACTGAGTGGACAAGGTCAAGAATAAGAGGTTCCTAGAATATCCATCCCATTTCCTTGACCAACCTTACACTGTGTTCATCATGGTATCAACAACTTGAGGAAGCAGTTTAGTCAGGTTACTCCTGTAGCTCCTCATCATGCTGTAGCCTATTAGAGACTTTGGCCCTTTCACGTTTGATTTCTCAAGGTGGGCTTCGTGAGCTGGGTAAGATGGGAGCAATAGCTCCTTAGCAACCTCATTAAAAATGTTTCGGGGGGCCCGACTGCTGCAGAGCTGGAGAGAGTTGGAGATTGGACGTAAGGGCGGTTCAAGACTTGAGCGACCTCCTGTCACTTAGGCACAGAATCCTGGATGACAAGCCCAGCATGAAAAAGCTTTCTCTTGCCCGCTGCCTTGTCCTTCTCTTTTTTCTTCTGATCTTACCTCTTTAAGGACTCAGTAACTTGTGCAGCGTTTCTCATCCTCTTCTTCTTAGCTTGATTTACGACTCAACGACCTATGCTGCGTTCCTCATCTTCTTCTTCTCAACTTGATTTACGACTTGTCTTTACTGCTTGGAGAGGTGTTTTTTGTCCCTATAAACAAATTGTCATTTTGGCCCGTGTGAAAAATTTAGCACTAAAGGGAAAATCGAGCTAAGACTTACGGTTATTGGGGTCGCCAGGTATATACTCCCCTTCCCTAATAGAGAGGCCATACTTAATCAACTTCTCCTCTTCAACAAGGTCACTCGCGTGATGAGAGTCTAAGTCTAGAGCTGCTATCTCTTTCAGCTGCTTGGCAAAGGGAGAGGTCAACAGTAAACCTCGCTCAGAAGCTGTAAACAAAGAAAACAGATTAATATTAGAGATCGGAAGAGCACAATTATAAGTTGGCCCAACTCAGACTTTCTCACTGCCAGATAGCCCTGGAGCAAGCCACTCTCTACCAGCTCAGAACCAATGATCTTTCCAGTGCGAGACTGATTCTGGGTAACCTCTCACCAGGTTCCCATAGAGTTGAGTTTTGCCCACCTTTGGGTGAGATGAAATGTAATACTAGCCCTTCCCACTAGAGCTGGATTTAAGGTTGTAGTAGGTCACGAAACCAACTGGTCTAAAGAAGTCAAAGCCTTTCTCCCTCCACAACACTATGAGGCTAATCAAGGTCTTCCACCTATTTGAAGGAATTTGGATAGAAGCGAGGTCTAGGTAGGCCAAAAATTGTACCATCACGTGAGGGATGGGTAGCCTAAAGCCAGCCTCAAACATACGTAGGTTTACAGCCACGCAGCCTTTAGGGAGGCATTGAGCTCGCTCCCCCTCATAAGGCACCCACAAATCAACCTACTTCAGGATCTTGTAATTCTGTCTAATGTTATACAGGTCATTTTGCTTTATCTGGGAACGGATATGCTCGGCAACCCACTCCATCTCAAGGCCGACCTGAGGAATCATAGGAGTACGTCACCCGCTGGGGCTACCGGAGCTGACCTGGAGGTATAGCCAATTCTGACCGTTGTAACCTCTGCCAGAGGATCTACCTGGAGAGGAATCGGGCTCCTCGGATGTGAGGTCGCTCATTCTTTCTCCTTATCCCAATCTAGGTCATACCCCTCATCTTTTGATACCTCCTCCTCTTTAGACCAGTCTAGGTAAACCTCTACCTGTTCAGATCTCACAAAGGACGCAACTTCTTCCCCTTTAGAATCGGTCCAATTTAGGTTAACCTCAACATCCTTACCTACATCTCCTACCCTAGATTCGTTGTTGCTTGCCATTTTTCAAGAGAATCCAGAGGTAGAGAAGAAAACTTACTCAAAGAACCCACGGGGTCATGAAATCCAAAGAAAAAGGAAAGAACTATGGGACGTTATCTTTTACAAGACGTAGCGAGCTGCTATAGCGAAAAGGTAGAGCAACCTTCACAAGCTAAATGGGCCGAGAGTTTTGCGGAAGAAGCTTCAGAATTGTATGTGGAGGAAAAGTGAAATCGAAAGAGGAGGGGGTATTTATAGGCAAAGGGAAGGTAAGGCGGTGCTTCCTTGGAAAGATAAGGGAGACGTCAATCATAAAAGGCTGATTGACATTTCTCTTTCCCAAGGGCTACGCACCAATCTGCAGACGCCGCGTGACAGACGTGGCAGAGATATTCTGGAGAACTGTTATTTGAAATAATGCATTAGCGTACCTGCAAGCTCACGAGTTGAGAACCTTCAAGGGCGCCCATTCTCAAAGCTGGAAGCAACACCCTTGAGGGGCATTTGTTTGTACCTAAGTATCAGGTCGCTGTCAACCACGTCTAGGTCAGGCACATGGGCCCCAGATCCCACGAGCTAGCAAAAACTCAGCATGGGCTGCTGACCTCCAAATCGACCATCACAAGCTCTAGGTCTTGTCATCTAGGTCGTTGGCTTCAAGCATGATGAGCTTGTTGTCCCCAGGCCATATATCAGCACCATTGCCATCTAGGTCGCTCATATGGCGACCTTGAGCATTGATTTGTACACATCCCAACAGGGTTGCTTACGGCAGCTCTAGTTACCTTGCGACCTCATAGGCGATGAAATCGCCTTGTAACTTGCCTACCAGCTTGTATACCTTATCGCTTAAGAATTGGTGTGACAGCCATATTTAATATAAAGTGATTGTTTGTCTTCCCCATGTAGCCACTAGCCTACACTTGGTCAAGATAGCCTGACACCAGCTCCAGCTAAGTGTGCTTAGAAAGTCTCTCATTGGTCGAGCATTTAATACATGTAATCATTGCATACCACTTTGTACACTTTAAATAAGAGGAAATCCCACATTATGAAGAATCTTCCGCATTTTTTCATCTTTGTCTTCAAAAGCATTTACTTTCCTCATTTATTCTCTCTAAAATTTCACCAACCTCACCATAAATTCTACATTTATTGTTCAAATCGATTCAAATATAACTTTCCTGCGTAAACAAATTCGTTTGTTGAGTCAAGGCCAAATTTGACATCAACACTTTCCATGGAAAATTCTTATCTCTTTCTTGTCTATACTATCAACAGCCAATTACATTTTTCCTATTTTTCTGAATGTTCCTCAATTACTTTGTGTATATTAGTTATTTTGGGAT